>JBBPCS010004729.1:0-11075 GCA_037974645.1 Hollardia meadi | reverse complement strand
TAAATCGTGCTGGGCGCTGGCGTGTTGGCGACGCACCGTTTTCATACCATCCCCCACTGTTACGCTATTGGCTGCCGCCGGTCGAAGTGTTGTCACATCCCCCACCGCCACAGAGCGGTCGTTCACCAGTTTATTCGAAATTTATTCATATCGAAAGTGTCACGTGTCCAAATCGCACCAAATTCGACACTGCACTCACTCGAGTCCCCAGTGAGCCTCTCGCCAAATTTGAAGCAGATCAGATGAGCGGTTCTCGAGATATGCGAGAGACAGACAGACAGACAGACAGACAGACAGACAGACGGACAGACAGATTCCTTGCTTTTATAGAGAGATGATTAAAAGCGAATGCAAATTAGCATCATGTGTTAGGTATTGTTACTAAACTATTTCAGTAAGTGAGTTTTAATTTTTTTCATATATATTTCAATCATTTGTTGCAACCACTACAAAATGATGTAATGGTGCCAACTACGACCTCATAATTTACCAGCATTGAATCAGCATCTCCCTGACAAAGTTAAACATTTTAAGTTTCACAATGATTGTGATTGTTATTGCATGGCATTACATCGTACTAGTGATATTTTATCCACCCTATGTATGTGCATCACTGTCCTGAGGGAGTCCAGCCCGTCATCCAATTAGGACTAAATCTGATTTCACTAAAAGGCTCCATCATTTAGGAGGTCTTTTATGGAGCAGACACTGGGATGCATTACAGCTAAGGGATTGTTTGCATTCATTTTCACAGCAGTTAACACATTCTGCTTCAGCTCTTAAGCAAATCTCTTCCTGCCTCATGTTTGAAGGGGCAGCTGGCAGAGACAGATCGATAGTCTATAGGTCTATATCATGTGCTTCAAGTGGCTATAATAGATCCTTTTATAATAACAATGTATAAAATAAGATGAGAACACTGCAACAGTGTGAAAGGGGCGTTTTTGCTCTACTCTACTTTAAAGAGCTTTATAGTTTCATCTCATTGCTTAGCTGTCTGGCACGCAACTTGTACTTTCACTCTCTCCACTTTCAAAGTGCCATTTTCAGCCTCAGCAGGCAACATTTTTCAGCAAAAATATCTAGAAAAACCTCACTACTGAGCACCACAGAGCAGACAGACACAAATCATGACTAACATAAGTGAACCATTTAGCAGCTAAAGAGCCAAATAGGTGTTGGTTGAGACCAAAGCCAAAGCAGAGCTAAAAGAATGAATAGTGGACTTCATCAGCTGGCCAGAGACACAACTCCATGTTAAGGATATTGTTGCTCCATAATGTCTATTTTAACCCAATCTTAAAGCTTTGTCTCTTGCCATTATCAATACTGCAGGTGCATTTTCATATGGAGCAGGTTTTAACAACAGAGAGGTCAAATGTATATCTTCTGTCTCAGAAAACACTCTAAACATTCAACAGCTCTGCTCTCGTTCTTATAAATGTATAGCCTATTTAAAATGAATGATCTACAAAAAATGAAAGGAAGTCATAATAAATTAATTCAAAAGTAGAAAGGTATACTCTGAAGAAAAACTTGCTTCAGCTGAAAGGCAGTGCTTGAAAAAGCATATCCAACTACTTCTAATGCAGTAATAATGTAACGGGTATTGGTAGCCCATCCAATCATTATTACAGCCTTGCAACAGCCACTGCTAGGATTTTTATCTTATCTTTAGCATTTCATTTATTGATTGCTGTTGGGATGTAAAGAAGCTTTCAACAAATATATCAAAAATGCATCCAAAATATATAACGTGCAACATTAATTTGGACAGACATGGATTTGAACTCAGGATCTTTGAGTGGGATGGCAGTTAAATTGTAGTATTTGTCAGGGAAACTAATGGTCTAATTAGCTAGACACCTGTGTGCGCTGGATAATCTTCTGAGAGGACAACAGATGTCAGATCAGTGATTTCAGAAGCATCTTTACTAAACAACAGAAGAGTTGGCCATATTAAGGACCAACCAAGGACCTTCTTGTAGTGTAGGCAACAGCGCTAACCACTGACCCAACATGCCTCCCAGGCAAACTGACCTTACAGTTTGCCTGGGGAAGTACACACTTTCCTGAGGCGAAGGCTAATTAGCTAAATGTCTTACACCTGAGATGGATCATCTTTTGAAAGCAGAACATTGTCAAGGACATGGAAAAAAGTGTGATTTTTTTTTTTTAAGGAAAAAATAGAGAAGGTTTAGCCTTTCATTTCAATCGCAGTAACAGTTCATGAGAGCTTGCCAGTCATCCACACATCAATTATGAATTAAAGCCCAAAAATGATAACTCCTGTGGGTTAGAGTTGAAATTTGAAAACTGTGAGCAGATTCATTTTGTTTATTCTAGGTTTAAATACCATAGCTTTTGTCTATGTTAAGCTTGCAAAAATAAAGTATGTGGATCTAGTTTGGTGCAAAAATTCCTTCACATTGCACTAATTGTTCCTGTTGTAACTTTCACGGCAACAAAAACAACAACCTGCCAAATATTTCAGGTTAGGAGTGTTGTAGTACTTGTAACCCATCACCAAAGCTAAACAAAGCCTCCATCTGTGAAGCGTATCTGTTATATTTAATTCTTAAATAATGGGTTGTACATGCTAAAGAAATGGCCTGTCTTTGCACAAATGCCTTGGTTTGACTGAGCTGAGCTTGGAGTGACAGCTTGACATGAAGTCATTCTGACAGCACCCCATTTCAGTCTATTGGATGAAAGAGAGCATCAATCTCCCACTCTGTTGTTATTTTATATTGATGCAACCTTTCAACACATCTTAATCTTCAACACTTGCCTGATCTTTTGACCAGCACTGTGAAAAAAAACAAAAAAAAAACAACAACGGTGAAATGAATCTTTTCAGAGCAACTGAAAAGATTCAATGCCCCCACATTAATTTTTAGTAATTCAGATATCATGTGTGTGTGTGTACCAAAACATAAAAATAGAATGAAATATAACATTTCTAAAACACACACAAATAAAAAACATGTTTGAATAAATGCAGCCTCTGGCTATCTTGTCTTTTGAACTGCACTGAATGTGAGTTTCATTACTGGCAGCACAATTGTCTGTTCTGCTCTAAAACACTCCGAACACAAGACATATTTACTTATATTTCCAGTCGATTTTGACATGTTTCAGGTGTAAGACTGTTGCTGCCATGTCTATACAATCTGATCTACATACCCGGATTCTGAGCCTTCAAGAAGGTGACTGACACTTTTAAATGCCATTAACAATTATCCAAATTGACTTGGATTTGCAAAAAAGGCCAGACATGTCAATATGTGTCAACTATATTGAGAAGGTGAAAATGTACAAACATTTTGAGGGTAACAACAGGGGGGAAAGAATCAACGTGATTTTATTTTAAATGGTGAAACATGAAAATATATCTTCTTGCAACAGGAAGTGGAAGCCCAGGTGTGAAGAAGAGACTGGCAACGGAGTCAATTTCACCGATATCTTATAGGATGATCTCTCAGTGACACACTATCAACCATTACTATCGCAAGCTCTCTGTGAACAGGAAATTTGAAACATAATTCACTGAGGTTTTGCCAGTAATATTGCATGACTTGCAGAGCAAATGCATTTGAGTGTTAATGCCTAGATATTGAGCACAATGTAGACATAAGAAAAAAATGTACGAGAAAAGTTACACTTTAATACCTCGGGAGCAAACCTGACATATCTATACCAAGATGGTGATAATTGCAATATGTTCAGGAAATGCAACCACAGCCTGAAATAGAAATCACAAATTCAGAGGGAATAGATACAGTGTCGGCTGTTTCTGGCACCGGCTTTGAGAGGGAAAAATAGGCTTGAGCAAAGTACAAAACATCCATTTGCAATATTTTTCTCAAAGATTGTTTAGTAGTGCTATTGCGACGGATTCGGTAACACTTGCAGTGCCTGATGGTCACATCAATATTTTACACATCCATCTGGAACAAATCCTAGCATTGACAAAGGGAGCGTCAATATGCCTCGCAGCATCTACGCTACCTGGAGATTCATTAGGAGCAGAAGACAAACACATTTGCACAGCGAACACCCCCAACGAACCATCATGGTTAAACTGGAAAAAGTGTCTCTTCTTATATTATTCAGCTACTGTCTCATTAGCCATTTCCCAAGTCTCCACTAACTCTTCTGTGTTTGACAGTATTTAATGTGTGTGTACAGATGATCCTCAGTGTGTGCATCAAATTTACATATTTGCTGGCAACCACTGGCACCCAAGACAACTAAGGTACACATAACAGGAGGCACTTGCGGAATGCAAATACTGCAACTGCAAACCTTCATTATAAGGCTCATTTTAATGTAGAAAGATACAATATTCACCATCTCTGTCGTATTTAAATAGTTAATTAAAAAACAACACACACACACACACACACCCCAAAAAAAAAAAAAAAAAAAAAGTATGATACATAGCTACAGTGGCATGGAAAACTGGAGCCTCAAAGACAACTTGGGATTCACCTTTTTGTTAATTTCCAAACCTTTTAGCTTGATAACGGCTCAGTGGCTGCATTCGTCATTCTATTTTTCAGTCAGTCATAATCTACTATTAAGTTCTTGGAGGCAGCTGGTTTTAGGGCCGCAGAGAGATTTTCTCTGACTGGATTTTTGAGACTGTCTTTCAGGATTTGCCATCTTCAAACATGACATTCTGTGACAGCATATTTCTTTGCCAGCCCATTTCTGGGGAGAAGACATCGGGACAAAGCATTGACTTTTCTTATTTCTTATGGAAACAGGCTGAAACAATTGCTTTTCTGCCAAGTAGCAGCTGAGATATTGACACAGCCGAAATGATGCAGGCCTACTCTGCATAATTTGCACAAATTTATAATTTGACATTACTGTTTGGTGTGGGTCACAAGTTGGAGGAGGAAGATGGATTTATCGGTATGGGCTACCTTGGAGAAGCTTGTGCTTTAAGAGCTGAACACATGCCAGAACCCCAGGATGAAGCCTGACTTATGCCCTCATATTTTATTACCGCTTGATGAGCAGGCCTGTGGTGCCATTAATCAAACGCAACATGGCAGACACATCCTCTTAAGCCTTGGTTAGGCTGAGCTCCATCTTGTATCCCTCAGAGGCACCAGCCTCCACTCTGCATTGTACCTTTGAAATTACTCTGCAGAAATGCAAAGTAATTTCTCCATTAAATAACTTCACAAGTTAGTCCATTAAAATGACTGGTTTCAAGGCCAAGCATGGTAATCAATGCCTTGGCACATCAACAAGCAATATTTTTTGCTACTGTTGAAAGCTAGTCAAAACGAGAATCTAAAGTCACAAAGTTCAATTCAGAAATGATTAATTCAGAAAACAGCCCTTTACAAGAATACTTCTCTGCAGCTTTGGATTTACGGGATAACAATTCATTTTTACAGGGGAAAAAGTATAATGGCATTCCTGCGAATGAGTTGTCATAGTCTGAACCCAACAGGAAAGGTCAACCTGTCGTACATGCACATTCCTCTGGTGATGCATGGCCACCTTACTCCCCATCCAACACACCTTTTGATATAACAATCATCTTCATTGATCTTAAAATTTGCATTTATGTCAAAAAGCTGCTTTTGAAAGCATTTTCGTCAAATCTCACTTCAGACACAGTGCTCTGATGCAAAATGGCCCACAGAGAGTTTTTCTGTTGCGTCAGCTATTGTCAATACATCCTGCTGACTTCCATATACAGCGGCATCTCATCCCTATGACCCCCATTCTTCTGGTTTACAATCCAGCACTGATGAGTGCATTGACATTTCTTTGTTGTAAGATTTTTAGCTCAGTACTGGTAACATTTCAACACTGTGGACTTGTCAAAAAGTAAAAAGGCACTTGTAATGTATTTTCCATGTGATTTTATATATATATATATATTGTCTTTTTTAAGACATCTGCAGTAACCTAATTTAAAATGCAAAGCCTGAGCCACCAGCTTCAAAAAAAAGAACAAATGACAAAGGAGATAACCTGATGAGAGAAACTAGTGACAGGGAAGCTGTTGCAACAGGTGCTGCCTGTCCAGATGATTTCATAAAACCAGCGTGTTTGTGGCAAACCAAGTGGGATATTTAACACTCTTGATGAGTTGCCAGTACCAGTTTTTTTGCACTTGCTTTGTTTGATTTCTTTAGTGTCTTAACATGCTTTGTTTGACTAGTGTTCTACAAAGGCAATCTGGCAAGCTGACTAAGGCTGAAAGCAGTCCGTGAGGGGAAGAGTACGATGTCAGGATGAATATTCATGGAACAGTAACTGAGACATCGACTAGTCCTGACCTATGTGTCATCCTTGACTTCTCTAATTTAGTCCAACTCACTAGAATGCTAAGCTGTTTGAATCCTGTGCTGTGGTTATAAATGAAACAAAATGAATACATCCCACGCGCCTACTCAACACTCATTGACTTTATTGCTGCAAATGTCTGCATTAATGCAGTAGATGAACACATAGTAGGTATACAAGTGCAATATAGCAAACATACAGATTTTTAGGAAAATATATAATTAATTGATTTTCTCGCTGTGCATTTATTTCTGCCATCATGGAAATAAACCACCCACGCCATTATCAATCACATTAGCACTAATCGAGCGTTGCGCTTGTTTCAGGCAGGCCACGGAAGTCAAGCTCAGCTCACAATCTCAGCTTAATCAGCTGCTCTGAAAGCAAGTCCACACCAGCTGATGGCTCAGCTGATTATCTTCTATGCGTTCAATTGGCAAATCTAATACACAGTGCACTATTTAAGCTGCTCCGACCTGCCTACTCTTCCTGCTTCCTCTGCAAGCTGCTTTGCAACCCACCTCCACCCCAGCTCTTTCTTTTTATGTTGTTACTATTACTGCCCATAGCCTTTTCATGTATGCGCAGGGAGGTGTGCTCTCCTTGCTTTGGGCTTTCCACGAAGGCACGTGGAAGGGCAGGGAGCTCCCAGAACAGAGCCATACCGCCAAATATAAATTAATGCAATGGGAATCTAAGTTTCTTTGACTATGAAATTAAGTTAAACATGATAAAGCATACATTTCAAAATCATTTTAATTTCAAGATACTCAAGCTTATCTCTACCTACACCATCTCTCATCCTCTACCTACACCATCTCTCATCCTGACCTCAACCGTTTTAAAGAGATGGCAAGTTGGTCTCGATCTATAATAGATCTACAAGAATTGATGTACTGATGCATAGACTGTTTTGATTTTATGTTACCTGACTAAATTGGCATTTATGTTACCTGATTAACATAAATTAGCTCAGTGGCATAGGATGCTTCTTCCCTGATGTACTAGAGTTGAGTTACACTACAATAACCGACAGCCTGGTTTTGATCTGTACCTGCTTGCCCTGTTAAAGTTACTGAATTAGTATAAATTTAGACAAATAAAAGTTAAGTTTAATGGTTATTGTGAGAAATAAAAGCATTCTGGTGCTGCCACTCATGGGCTCCCACTATCTTCCACCTAGTGGTGAAATTCAGGAGAACGGTCTAGTCTAGTTTATGGCTCAATATCAAACCAGTTTGAAAATTTTGACATCAGCCCATCTCTACTATGACGCACAACTACTTAATGTTTTTTATCATGTACAATTACATAGTCTAATTTGTTGAATTGGGGTGACATCTAAACTATGAAGAACCTTTAAGCTGTTTCTCTCTTTGTACAGGCAATCGATGTTTTAGAATCAATATGCAGTTAATGCCAAGTGAATCGCAAAGTAAATATCAACATGTCCTTATACCTAAATGACTGGGTCCATTGCCAATCGCTCCCAAAACTACAGTAATGACTGTTGGAGAGTACCAACACCTGTACCAGAACCTCATTGTACTGGACCTTCATCGTACTGGGCCTTCGTCCTTGTGTGTGACTTAAGTTACGTACATAGCTTGCGCAAATTTACATAGGTGACACAAGTACATTACTTAGTAAAATAAGTCATGTTAACTTTTGGTTTCACATGGAGTACAAACAAAAGTCTCCAGGGTGAAAGTATTTGACCCATCCATCCATTCCAGCCTCCTCCATATGTGGACTTTGTTGCTATTTATACTACGTCACTTGGCTTCCTCCTTTGCTCCCATCAAAATTGGAGAGATTAGCCACTAGAGGTTGTTGTCTAACAATAAACAGAAATATTGGTCGTAATAAGCTGCTTACACAGATGACCTTCAGTATACCAACATTTTTCTGGTGAAGATGGGCTGAAAATCCATTCTAAACGATATTCTCTACAGTTGTTGGGGCTACTTGGTGGTTGCTGGAGTCTTCCCTGTGGGCATTATTAGACTGTTGCTTGGTGGTTGATATGGTGTTCTGTGAATCTTTTAGTGATTTGCTACAGAGTTTCTGCTCTGTCTGGGTCACACTGCCCAAAGCGAAATCTAAGTAAGATGGAATATCTTAAATCAAGGCAATACTTGCTTCCTTTTTCATCTGACATTTCTCCTTACACATGGGACGGCCGTGGCTCTGAAGGTACAGCGGTCATCCACTGATCGGAGTATCGGTGGTTCGATCCCCGACCCCTGCAGTCGGCGTGTCGAAGAGTCCTTGGGCAAGATACTGAACCCCAAATTGCCCCCGAAGGCATAGCCATCGGTGTGTGAGTGTATGTGTGAATGGTTACCTCTGCTAATGAGTAGGTGGCACCTTAGATGTAACTCTCTGCCACCAGTGTGTGAATGGGTGAAATGAAGTCTATTTAGCATTTACCAGGCAGTTTATATGTTATGTATTTTTCTTGTTTGAAGCTTTTTAATCCTTAATTATCTTAATAAGATATTATAACATGTCACTGAGATTTTATTGCTGGTTCTGAGTAACTTAATGCTTGAAACTAAAATGACTAAAATAATAAAGATGCTTGATCCCTGGTAATTCTGCCAGGTTGCCAGGTACTGTCAGGGAGTTTCTTGGGTGTACTCCAGTACCATAGACAGAGACAGAGGGAAGGAAAGCATTGAATGGTATTGACAGCATTCAAAGGCCCGTCACTAATAAAGTATACAGTATATCACCTGGATTCGCTTTGATCACTGTGAAAGGAAACAATAATAGCTGAACCTATTGCTAAAAATGATCCGTACAAAGTGCATCCAATTATGGAAGTCTCAGTAGTTGTTGAGTGATGTTGCCGGTTAAGGGTACACCAACTGAATCCCCCTCTTTCAGAAGGAATAGGCTTACAAATTGGCAGTACCATGATCCAAGTCATGTAATCCAAGTAGTAACATACTGAGCGTGCTACCGCTCAGCCTATTGCATGTGCATGAATAGTTATGATGTAATACATTGTTTTTACAACTACATAATGTGCAAATACAGATGACTCAGTCATTGGACTAAAAGGAGTCCTTACAGAGGTTTAAAATGTCTCAGTGTGTGTGCATCTAACTAAGGATTTTAGATGTCAGTTACACTGTAAGGGAAACTAATTGATATAAGGTCAGTGCCTGCTCTGATGATTGAATCTAAGTCACCAAAACACAACAAAACATAAAATATCACATCAGCTACAGCAATATAGGTTTGTATGTGTGGTTTGGTGAATGTTGGCCAAATAAAATGACCCTTACAAATTTGTGCATCTTAACATGCATTACTATTTAATTTTCAGGTCTGATTTCCTCACAGAACTGCAGCTATATGGACGTTATAACAACGCTGGATGGGTGTTGCCAACTCTTTTCCAATGAAAGTTAGCACTAGTGCCAAAAGTCGCGCATTTGCATTTGATGATGTCATCACACATTAATTTATATAAGTACTTTACATAAATAGTTTCCATCAGTAGCAGCCAGGAAGAGTTTACCTTTAGCCATTTAAAAGATAGAAATAGAGAAATAATTAGCCAAATAATCACAAACTCATTACAAGATTACTGTAGCCCATATATGATGTGAAAATGTTTTTTTTCATCTACAAGGGGAGAGAGAAGATCAAACAAACTATTTAAATATTAACAATATCAAACTATTCTGACAAGCCGAGTTGCTAATCCAACGAAACAAAGAGAATTTTTTTTTTTTTTACAGTATCTACATAGTTTCAACATAACCATAGATACTCATTACCACTGAACCTCCACTACTGCAGCGAGCATGCTCTTTCCTGCCCCACATGCCTACTGACTGTCTACACACAATGCAAGAGCTGCATGCATGGGAATGAATTACAATATAATACATTTGAGTGGTCTTTGTTTATCTTCGGATCACAGAGCCCGACTTTAACAGCCAGCAGTCAGGGAGCACTGCGGTGGAGTTGAATAGTTGTGAATGTGTGACATGATGGATGCTCGGGGCCAGCGCTGTGGAAAACGTGATTTCACTTCACACCTAATGAACTGGCAGGCCGTCCCCTAGACAAGAATGCTAAATAAAGACCTAGACATTTTAGGAAGCTGACAACACAACAGACAATCAAATTAAACCTTTACTATTTATCTCCACTGATGTGGTCCAACAAACACTCCCAACATGTTGTATAACAAAACTATAACCTTCATGTATGTACATAAGCATACCAAAATAGAAATCTAAAATGTATTTTAGAGCTTGTATAAACTGCAGACATTTTATCTTTTGTGATGCATTTGGGTCTGAATTTGGCAAAGCACCAGAATCCTGCTCCAGTTATTCAATGGTTGGAAACACAATGATACAGATGATGAAATGAAACAGTGTCTGTCTATCTTCTTTTTGCGAATTGGTAACATCACAAAGCCTTAAAGCCCCACTGCGTAACTTTTTTTCCTCATTTTGATGGGACCCCCACCCCCCACCCCACCGTCGCCAGATATGCACTAGGTAACTTTGAGATAGCGTCCCGGAGACATTTGTCACGTGACCACACAACGCTTTACGGCAGTTACTCAACCTTTCAGCTAGCTATAAGTAGCTCATGTTCGGTATGTTTGAGGCCCCGAAGCGACAGAGGAAGACTTTGTCGGAGGAAGAAAGGAAGAGAAAAAGAGTGACCGAGCAAGAGACCGGACAAGAGTAAATCTCGGTCTGGCTTTTAGTCGTTGGAAAGAG
>JBBPCS010004728.1:0-11075 GCA_037974645.1 Hollardia meadi | reverse complement strand
TAAATGGTTAATGTGATATTTCTGTTCAACCCCTTGAATTAAAGCTGAAAGTCTACACTTCAACCACATCCTGATTGGTTCATTTCAAATCCACTGTGGCGGTGTACAGAGGCAAAATTACAAAGATTGTGTCACTGTCCAAATACATATGGACTTAACTGTACATCTGCTGTGTGAGAAACATTTGGCTTTTACAGGACGGGAGGAAATTAAGGGCAAAGGGGCAGAAAAAAAGGACAGAAAATGTTGACAACACAGGGGACAGAAGGCCAGTTCAGGGTGCAGAGACCAAAATAGAAAGAAGGAAATCTTTGTTCCTCAGAGAATTAATCAACAAATTGTCTGTGGTGTCACAAGCCCAGCGTGTCTGAGATGTACCAGAACATCAATGGTCCTACATGTGATGATGTAATGGTGTCTGGCATATCTTCACGATACAACAACATGACAAGACACGCAAAACTGCAGGAAGTGGAATATGCAGACGATGGGACACTTTCTCTCTACGAGTTGCAGTAAAGCATAAAAATTTATTTAAAGAAGAAAACAGCCACAAACTGCTGTTGCATCGTTTCTTCCAGCATTTTCCTTCATAACTCAACTTTTCATGTGAATTTCAGTGAGATCTTGGTATCAAACTGACGACTACACTCTTGAGCGTTTGACTAATGCCTCACTTGAGCCAATAGGAGCTTACTTGCCCTAGAAAAGACAACAAGCGTCCACATTGAATGGAGGACCCACCCGATATTCCCTCCTCCAAAGACTGAGCCAATAGGCCCGTTTTTTCCACCACAGCACTTAATTTTGACTATTTTATATGCAAGTTTATTTTTAATAAGGGAATAAAGCACTATAATGTGTTTATGCTTCAGTCGTCTCAGGCAGGGGCAGCAGTCTTTTTGCCTAGACATACCCTTAGAAAATCATGTGTAAAGTATTCATTTCCTGTGGTATTTTTTTATCAAATTTGAACTTGGACTAGTTAAGGTTAAATTATATTGTTCCATTGTGTTTTCCAGCTAATAAGTGTCAGTTAAAGTTCATCTGCAGGCATATTTTTGTGAAAAAATTGTGTTCAAACTTCTATTACTCAATGCCAGTAGCACTTAATGTATTCTGAGTGTTGGGAAAAAAACATCAGTGTTACCTTTCAAACAAGCCCAAAACCATGCCTGTACTCCATATAGTTCAAGTAAAGCTATCAATTTACTTTGGGTATGCCTGGGATAAGCGTTTTAGGATAATTTTAGAGAAATTTCCAGGAACGGTAACAACAAAAAGCATTTATCTTTCACCAAGTCCTAATTACGCCTTCAAATATTGAAATGTAACCTGGATGTTTAAAGACTTTTCATCCAAGTTCTGTCAGTTTTAGCTTAGGTGGATAGACTTTGATGATCGCTCATGAGGGTCCTAAAGCGCTCATGAAAACCAAACTTTATTTGACAAAAACACAACGTATGATAGATGTGAAGCCGAGCCTCGTGTGTAAAGATCGTTCCATAATAACAAGTCGCCTGTTATAACTGTATGCACCCACCAGGAGAACTACTTATGGTCCAAGATCACTTTCCCAGATGGGTACCTTCTGAGGAATTTCACTTCAAAACATGATCAAATATCGGGAGTGTTTCTGCGGGTCACACAAACTTACATTCATTTTGAGCTTGAGGAAAGTTTAACCATCACATATCTCCACATCTGATCCTGATGAATGAAATGAGTCTTGGTCAAAGTCATGGTTATCAGAGTACTTCAGACAGCAGTAAACCCCTCAGTGCTGACACTATTCTCTCCCATAACCTTCTCTTTAAACTCTGCCTTGTTACCCTTCACCCTGTTCCTCTCCCTCCACTTGTTAGTAGTGTTGTTATTCCTCACTCCCTCCTCAGCTGGCTCGTAACCAGGCCTCTCCTCTGCCACTTCACCGACTCCATAAAGCTGTCCGTGTCCAAACACCCAGAAAGAGCAAAGGGATCTGATTTACCGCATACTCTGTCCTCTTTGACAGAAAAATGCTCAGACACTTCTGAATAAGAGGGGGAGGAGGAGGGAGGACACAGCAGGGTCTGAGAGTGATTGATTTTTATTGCGGCGCCAAGTGATGCCAAGGAGAGAGCTGAAATCACTCCTTTAAGCTCTACTAATTAATATTTTAGTACCAAAGGATCAAATAAACTACTTGTTACGTGAAAGGGGTCACCCACAGGGAATTATCACAAACTCTGCTGCGATACCAGTACCCTTAAAGTGATACCGACACCAATACAGTACTGCATTCGATATCCATCGTGTGAATGGAAGCAATCGTTGCATAAAATGCCACCACTGAACTGCCATGTTTAACTTTACCAATCAAGACTTTATGGGTTGTAGCTGCTGCGGTAATAGGCCAATCACACGCTGCATTAAATCAAAGAATGGCTGCAGTGATTGGCTGTGAGAAAAAACCGAGCGGCAACCTCCGGGGCTGAAAAATTAAGCCAATGCGAAAGTGCCAAAAACTGCAATTCCTCGAACGGCCACTTGAGGCTGACTCCAAAAGGGAGTCAATCTCCATAATGTTAAAATGCCTAACTTTACAGCAGAAATAAACATGTTTACAGCCTGGTACAAAAAACGGTTTTGGTCTCTATAGCTAATTTCCCTGTTCATGACAACTGTACGGGGGGTAAATAAAGGAAAATAAAGGTCCACCACGTTGCAATGTTAACGTTAAACTTATCATTCGGACAATGTAAAGTTAACGTAACGTTAATGCTAGAGTTGGACATTAAAAAGAGGCGAACTGTGTGCAGTTACAATAAATGTGTGTGTAACTTAAAAATATTAATGTCACATTACAGCATGGCTTCAGAAATAACATTAACCTACAAGTTGCAATATGTTATTGAGCTGGAGTTGGTTATTGAGGCTATATAAGACAACATAAAATTTGCCGGCATGTAACGTTACGCCTGCGTTTCAGGAGGAATTGTGCAAAGTAGCTTAATGTTTACTTACACATATACACAACACTATATTAGAAGTATTTGTTTTAACTGTTGAAGTGTCGCATTTTAAGCTTGTGTAGTATAATCTCAATAACATACAAATCATTATTTCAAGTTTTGTCGTATAGTTTCAAGTTAACTTACCTCAAGTAATTGACGGTAAGCGGGGACGAGCTGTATATCAACCGGGAATAAGTCGAACAAGTCCACAGGGTTAGCCGGCTAGCAACGCAGAGTAGCATATAACCTAGCTTCTTAGCCTTAGCTAGCTTGGTAGCTTCAAGCTAGCTGGGCGTGTTTCAGCAACCAGGCTTCATTCAGCCCGCCTCAGGTCCACCCACGCTCCACCTCTTTGCCCATTTTTGGATTAGCAGAAGTTAGGCGGAGTCAGTCACTGCCAAGATGGCGACGACCAGAGCCACCAAACTGAGGCTTCACAACGGCTCTTCAGAAACCTATGGGTGACGTCACGGAGACTCCGTCCATTTTTATATACAGTCTATGGAAAAACCATATAAATAGACATTTTTTCTAGATTTGGATACAAAAAGTAATCAAATGCAGGAATTGTTTGACTGTAGAAGTTTACATACTTAGTTATTATTATTGTTATTTCGGTCAGTAGCATAAAGGTATTGAGTACTTTACGTTGCAGGTACATTAAACCCTTGTGGGCTGATCTGATGCTGTGATTGGCCAGCTGTCTCTCAGTGGGCACAACATCAGACCTATTTGAATTTCTGAACATATCTGGGATGTGGGTGTTACAGAGGTCTGGAACCACACTAGCACTGTGGCAAAAGTCGAGCGAGGTTGAGCGTTTTGGCTGGACTGCTTTGCATTTCTCTCACTATGCGGTCTTGAGGTCTTCCTCTTCGGTGTCTTCCTGTTTCACTCCATTTTCCCTTCATTCCCCCTGAGATGCTGCAGCCTGACACTGAACAGCTGTAACATGCCACAGACCTCTCAGCCTCAGTGTGTGTGTGTGTGTGTGTGTGTGTGTGTGTGTTTGCGCTCACATTCCTGTGGTCAGCAGGGAGTCTGTTGTTGTCCTGCATAACTCCATGTGCATCACTGTGATTATGGATGTGTGTAGGCTCAGCCCTCTGTCCACTGTGTTGCTGATTAGAGAGTAAATGTTTGGACGTGTGAGTGGAAGAAATAAAGAGAGACTGGGAGAGGTGTTCGTGGTCACAACACAGGAGCTGTGTGTTTTTTCATCTTCCTGCATTTCTTCTTCTCTGTTTTCCTGCCATACCATCCTGCTTATGTAACAAGCAGCGTGGTCTCAGGTGGGAAACACAGAGAGACATATTAGCTCCAGATAACCTCACTTTGTTTGTTTTATTGATTAATGGGATTGTCTCCGTACCAAGCATTGAAGGTATAGGCACATTTTCAGCATGAGCCATAAAACTGTCACTCTTTGTGGTCAGATCTGTGTGTGTGTGTGTGTGTGTGTGTGTGTGTGTGTATATGTTTTGGGGTGGGGTGCGGGGGGAGTCTTGGCTGGTTGAGGTTGGCAGTCGTGACCACGTGGGTCTGTGCCATCTGGAATCTGGTTATGCACAGTTCGACCCAAACTAAAGAGGCTTTGTGCTCCTTCGGAGCTGCACAAGTGAGGAGAAAACAACGGACAGAAAATGACACCGTTGAAAAACTAAAGGGGAAATACACTCAAATATTTAGAAAATAAAGTTTCTCAGGTGTTTGTATGTTTTTGTATATGTCTGCATACATATTTGTGTATGTCTTTCTCGACTAAACTAAATGACTTTTTGATTGAAAGAACTGGTTATTGGTAGCTGATGTAAATTTAGTCTCAATGATTCAGAAAACAAAAGAAGGAAAATTCAACTTTTTAAAATTATTCTCCTGGCATCGATTAAACCCCTAAAAACTCATCTTTAAAGTTGTTTTTTTCCATGAAAAAATCCTTTCATGCCTTAAAATGGCTCAGATGTAACTTTATAATGTGTGGATCTAAATAGTCCCTGCTTGTTTTCTGTTCATAGCTGCTGTACGCTACACAATGGCAAGTGGTAATATAGAAGTAATCCAGCCATAAATGTTCGAACCGGAAATTGAGTCCGAGGCAGATCAACCCCAAAGTCATGTGAAGGTTTCTGACAGAATACATTCAATCATAATGAACATAGCCATCATGAAATTCAGCAGCTTAGCTATCAAACTGTTCTGAGTAACGGTTGCCATAACTTCTACACCCCCAAGACAAATAAAATGCAATGCCAGCATTTGACATGAATCATGTACCTTGGTAGGCTAACGTTGGCCAACATTGTCCTGAACACTGTGGATTTGTTTGAACATGGTCAACACAAAAAACACAAGAGAAACCGTACCGCTGCACATGCTGTGTTTGCAGGATAAATGGATGGAAAAGCTTCAATATACAGTAAGTTGGCAAAACCCATCTGATCTTTTGTGTAAAATTTCTAAACTGTTCTGGAAAAGGGCTCCTGCAAACTTGTGTGTTCTCTACAAGTTTAGCTCTTGCATTTTCAGATCCTTCGGTAATACACCAATGTTGTAACCCAAAACAGAATGTCTCTGCCATCGTCTGGGGAATAGTTTGCAAAATATAGAAAACGAATCTACACCTGGCTTCTTCTCTGATAACCCTCGTTTCATCGTAGCCTCAGCCTGCAAATTGAGGTTTGCAAATTGAACACAAGGTGCATTTTGAAGTCTTAAGTTTGGCATTACGGCTGTTGCCATCTTGATTTGTCAAAGCATACCCTGCTTTATGGACCATTTTACTCTAAATGGGACCATAATTTACAAACTGAACATCATGATGTATTGAAGAAGACTTGAAACTAGCGGCTGAGACCATAAACTCATTAGGAAACTGTTTAGTGAGGTGATAAATCAAGTGAGAAGTAGGCTCATTTTCTCAGAAGCTTACATACAATCTGACTACTTTTGAAAACCAGTCACCCTAACCCCATTGGCTTCACTTTTCAGACCTGGAAACTCCGTCCATATGTTGTTCATGGTATTAAACCCTGGCTGTTTCTGAGACTGTCATTTGTACACTGTAGTTCTACGGTGGAACTGCTCCGCCATGGTGTTGACTGCTCATTTTGGTCATGATATGTCTTGTAGTAGTACATAAAAAACATCATATGAGCATTTTATATAAATAAACTTCTGTCCAACATTAAAACGTGGGTTGTTTATGAGGGACAGTGTCATTAAGGGCATTAAGAAAAAGTTCCTTTTGTTGCTCCATCTATTTCACACTTTACACAGGCTGTTCTGTCTCTCCAGGTTTCTTCATTAATACAGCTGAAAGTGAGCTGCTATGCATACTCTGCAGCATAGATACCGGGGGCTGAAAGGTGTTTTTGGGTGCAATAATGACAGACAGACAGAGCCTGGTCTGGGGTCAGGGGTCAGGGTGGGGTCAGTCAGTTGTTGCCACAGTTCTGTAATTAACTGGATGAGCTGGGATGAGCTGTGGAGCAGCAGATGTGACAAACTGCGGTGAGGAGAATCAGCTGTGGGAACAGAGGGACGGAGCTCGATTTCCTTCTGGGAACCATCCCGAGAGGGAGAAACTGACAGGGACTGTGGGAATATTTGAGGAATCCTGCTACCCTCAGTGCATTCTCCTCGGCCTGTGTTTGTTTATTTCAAGCAGCAACAACAACTTTAATTATCTCTATTTTCTGAGCTGTGCAGAAGCAAGCATGAGTGTCTGTGTGTCAGTGATGAAGATGTTTAGGTCCACAGCATAACCTGCTCTCAGAGTACAGATACCCTGTGGTGGGGGTCAGATGGCACCAAATTGTCAAATAAGTAGTGTGAAGCATGTTGGATTTAACAGCATAGACCATAGACCATAAAATCACGGATTAACAAGTGTCAAATGGAGCTCATAATCATCAAATATTCACATCTATGAAATGATACATGATTTTAAGACTAAGTTCAAGTATGAATCTAAGAGCTGCACCATGTTTTTATGACTTGATTATTTATTTAATTTTATATGATAATTACATTGAATCTTGAATCTTAAAAGACTGTTAGCAAAAAGTAGTAACCAGTAAATACAGTGCACTATAAAGTAAATGTAGGGAGTGATTTTGGACCACACTATGAGGGTTCAGTTGAAATTACATATTATTACTTATTCCATCAGCATGAGTCATCATACAGATTCCCTGCAAAATATTTTAGGTAAAAACAGCTTTCTGTGCCTTTCAAAAGGTATAATAATCATCACTGTAGTTTTTTATTTATGCACATTAAGTTAGATATTAACTTTCAGCAGGAAACATTTCAATAATATGAATAAAAATTCACAATTATGCGTAAATTAAAAAAAAAAATTCACACACATCATAATCATCCCAGAAACCGGGCATAATACTGATAGTTGTAATTTTTTTGAGCAAGTATTGCCCAATACAGAAGAGCAGTGGAAGAAGTATTGAGATCTTCTACTGAAGTAAAAGTACAACAACATAAAAAAATACACATCACAAGCAGAAATCCTGCAATCAAAATTCAGATTAAAAAGCATGCTTTTGTGACGTTGTAATGGTATCAGCAAAAAGTACACATTTTAGAGAATAACTCCTTTCCAAGTGTTAAATGAATGATGCATTAACATGTAAGCAGCATTTTAATGTTGTAATAAATAGAAGTGACTATTTGTTTAACTTACAGCATGTATCATATTTTCTAAACTTAAATGATTTGTGTTTAAAACCTTTAATCTGCAATGTAAACAGTAACTTAAGCCATAAAATAAATGCAAGTGGAGTAAAAAGTGTAAAAAACAAACTCAAGTTCAAACTCAAAAGGAAATACTCAGGTTCCTCCAAATCCTGAGTGAATGTACACATTAGCTACTCAAACAGTCTACATATTGTGCACTGCCAGATAAATGGATGAGCTGACCAACAGACACTGCACATAGAAAACTTTCAGTATGTTTAATGAGTCCTGCTCACAGCTGCCAGTGAATTCTCACTTATGGACATCTGATACACCATACATAATGTTGGAACTATAGAAATCTGTGTGGGAAACATTCAGCTGTGGGAAAGTCATATTAAAGCCTAAATTCTCAAGCAGGGGTGGCGGAAGAATTCAGATCCGTAACTTTAAAAAAAGAAGTAAGACCTCAATGTAAACACACTCAATTACCAGGGGCGTGTCAAGACGTTGAAGTCAAGACGTTGACTGGGGTGGCCTGACTTATGCAGGGGTGGCGTGAAATATGTGCTCACACTCACACGACGCAATAGCGTTAATTTACCATTTCTCATTTACTTCAATTGCCAAAATGTGTCACACAGTTTCTTACATTCCCGTTTCAACCTTTTTAAATCCCATTACATTCATTTAGTTGGTAGTATTGTTGGCGCCGTGGTCGCAAAGACAATGTTAGCAACATGGTTACTGCTAGCAGCCTGCTGTTCAAAGCAAAAGCAACTGTAAGAATTCCAATTGGACCTAGAAACCCTGGTGCTGTGATAAAGACAGAGTAAACACCTGGTTGTATTAATAAGTAGGCAGGTCTTGTTACTCACTGATCTAGTAGAAAGAATGTCTCTTTCCATCGAGTGAATGCCTGTTCATTCGCTCGTTTTATCTCAGTTTCTATCACTCTCCTTTGCCTTCTTTGCCTTCTCCATCAGCGGGGTTCTTTTTCTTTTGCAGGGTTTCCACAGTTATTCAATTTGTTCCATTGTTACCTGGGTTAGCGAACAGGGAGAACAATGCCTCTTCCTGTTTTGGTTCCACAATGGCTGACATGCTTCCTTTGTGCCGTAAATCAAGCCTTCATTATTCAGCATGAATATTATAGTAAAAGTGAGGCTTACAGGGAACCAATCTAAATGCGGAAGGTGTCATTTTTCTTTAGCCATTACACTGTGCAATATATATTTACTTCATAAGCAAGCATTTTGATTAAAGATAAGCTCTGTTGAACTCAGCACGTTATCTGACGCTGACTTTGCTAGCTTGTAGCTTCGTAATAAATCTCTGTGGTGTAACTTGCTAATGTTACACCACAACTAACTGCTACAACAGTTAGCTGAATCATTTCTGTGCTTTAGCATTTTCTGGTGCTTATTGCTACGATGTTGGCTGTGAGAGACCTAATATGAATCTGCTGTTATCAGAATAAACGGCTGGTTGAAGTAAAAAAGTGACGGTTGTCCCTGATTCATCCCACAAGAGACTACACAACTGCTTCAAAGCACTCTGTACATTTTTACAGGCATTTTTTCAGCCCTTTGTGGTATAATGTGATGCTGATAGTCCCCTCGCCGGGCATGGTTTTCAGATTTTGATGCGTTGCGCTCTGTCTCTATACCTCCTTTCTATGAATTATATCATTATACAAACATTTATTACATTTAAATGTAATCATGAGCATGAAAACGGCAGCTAGCTTTAGTTGCTAAACACTTTCCCTATTTTATATAATATTTTTTTTATTTGTAAAACTACAAACAAGTAACTGGTTTCTACTAAATGTAATGAAGTTAAATGAAGTTTAATGAAGTGTGCGTGTGTGTTGCGGCACACAAATACTCAAAACATCCTTACAATTCATTAACAGGCCATGTGTGATTATATAATCCACTTGAGATGATGCCGCTTGTCCAATATGATCACATACAAAGCTGCAGTGGTCTCAGAGTGCTTGAATGGACAGAAGTAGAAAAAGAGGGAAGGGGGGAGGGTGGGGGTGTAGAACAAGAAGCTCTTTATAATGACTGAGTCTTTACGCAGTGACTCATCGTACTTCACAGGCCTGGCTGTGGCCTGAAGAGGCCTGCCCTCATGTTTGCTGAATGATGCACTGTGTTGTCACAGTGCACAGTGACAGGATGTCATGTTGGGATGTCTGGAGTGCTCCCTCCCTCCAACATCACATACATCTCTGCTCCTGATATACACTGTCAAAGTCTGCTCAAATCATTGACATAAATAAAGATGGCTGACGCGTCTCCACTTCCTCTCACTGTACAAAAATGAAGCCAAAATATCCCAGATACGAGCGTCATTTGGAGCCAGTTTGGAGGGACATGGGGCCATATTTCAAGGAAAAACAACATATTTGATAGTCAATTAGCTACTGTCTGACAATAGCTAAGGTTAGCATTCAACTACCTCCTAGCTAACATTACTGTTTGATAGTGTTACAGGATATGATAGGAAAGGTGTAAATTAATTCTGAAATATCAACACGCATCTTGAAGACATTTATTTAAGCCTCTAAGTAAAACACACTGGATATAATCAAGCTAGCTTTGTAACGTAACGTAACATAATGTAATGAAACGGGCACATCTGTTAGCCTCTTCATGTCACACAAAACACTCACTGCTAGGGTGCTTGGAACACACTTTTGTGTTGCTGTAATCTGTATGAACATTACACAGAAATATGTGTTCCAGTGAGCATAATGTCGCATAGCGTTACTGACTTAACCAGAACATTTCTGAGGTTGGATGAAGAGATAGCAGGACGGCTAAAGTTGCAAGCTTGATTACATCCAGTGTGTTTTACTTCCTGGCTTAAATAAAGTGCGTCCAAGATGTGCGCTGATATTTCAGAATTAATTTACACCTTTCTTATCGTATCGTGTAACACTATCTAACGATAATGTTAGCTAGGAAGTGGTGGAATGCTAATGTTAGCTGACCATAGCTAATGGGTTATCAAATGTGTTGTTTTACCTTGAAATACGACACGATGTGCCTCTGGATTGTCACTATCCATTATCTTTTCAGTTGTTGATTAATCAGGTAGGTAGTTGCAAGTCAAAAAAAAATGTCAGGAATCCGATCCTGACATTTTTTTGACTTGCAACTAGGAACACATCAGTATGACATTATGCCAGAATTTGAGCTTCCCACCCTCGAATGGTGGAATAGTGTCACATCAGAGGAAGATGGCCGCTGTGTGAATATGGTTTATTAGCTCTGCCAAGGAGGTCAAATCAAATCTGCAACAGCAAAAGCTATAGGAATGTTAAAAATAGTAGTTGCTGTAGGAGCCATCATCTTTAAATATAGTAAGAGA
>JBBPCS010004727.1:0-11076 GCA_037974645.1 Hollardia meadi | reverse complement strand
CCTTTAATGCCAATCAAATGTTCCAGTCTTTGTAAGAGGATGCGATGGTCGATGGTATCGAATGCAGCGCTAAGGTCGTAATCAATACATGGATGAGAATATAACACATAGTGTCTTAGCTGACATGTATATACAACCTCTATAGGATCACTCGTAGAGATCCACTAACATCTGGCTTTTGGCTTTAGTGGGATAGGATATAATCGGCATTCATTCCTGAGTCAAATCTCTCTGCATTAGGCATGGGTATTTATTGGCTACAGCTCTGATCGGCTGTGATGGAAGCATGTGACCTGTTTTGAAGTTGATAGTGGTATGTAATAGTTTTCCATCCATCTCCTTTCAAACATTGCTGAATTTGAAAGAGAAACTGAGACGGGAGGTCAAAGTGACCTTGCCCTTAGACCACCAAAATCTAATCAGTTCATCCTTGAGTCCAAGTGGACCTTTTCGCCAAATTTGAAGACTTTCCCTCAAGGTATATCTGAGATATCATGTATCCTGATATCGCCGGCGCATACTAGGAAAAACGGAACGTTTCTATCAATAATGTGGATCCAGGGTAGTGAAGGCTGGTTACAACAGGACTGCTGCCTTTAACACACACTGTGGATTTGCAGCTTAGAGAAAAATACATAATATTGGTAAATGTCATGCATTATGCAGATTATATGTTTTTCTAGAATGAACAAAGTATTTGATGCACTTTATCACTGTACTTAAGCACTGTCTCTGCTAATGCATTCTGACCTTAGAGTTGTTTGAAATCTAAATGTTTATGCTTAGAAGTATGTTTACATGCAGACTAATCTCCAGATTTTCCGACTTAACCTGGTTTTAAATAAAAATAGGAATATGAAGTTTACATGGAAATAGCTAAATCTGGTATTGCAGCAGTATGTGGGTTTTAGATAGTAGATCCCATGAGTTGAAAGTTTGAAATACTCCAGAAACTTGTAGTTGTGCATGTTTAAACTGATTTTTCTATATCTTCTTCAATGGAAAGTCTGTAATTTACGAATGAAACTTTAAATCAGTGGAATTTGTTTGTGGTGTGTCAGCAGATTTAGTGGTACATTGTGTACATCTAGGTCTTTTCTCAACATCTCAGCCACTCATCTCACTTCGATATGTTACAATATAATTGTTTCACTTTATCTTCAGCATGTATGTAAATGATTATTACAGGATGATTATTCATCATCATCATTAACATATTTTTTCATTTTATCCTTTAGCTACTACTTGATTTTGACTGAAAAATACCTTTGCACCTGACAGACAGTGATCAAGGGTTTATAAGCTATACAGTAAATAATGGCTTTATTAAAGATTGATAAATAATTTACTGATGCTTTTAAAATAATTTTTCATTAAAACATCTATTGGGTAGCGAGGTTGTGAAAAATACCTGTCTGGTGTTTATCCACCTTAAGTCCTACATTCAATTGCTAAATATGAAGTTAAGATAAAATGTTGAAAGGTTTTTTACAACAATCTCTCCAGTCTTCTGTTGTAAAATGCAAAAGTTTGTGTTAATACAATGATGTAAATATGTGCTGAGCTAATATTATATGTACTGTATGTAAATGAGTAGATTTATGAGGAGTCATGGCAGAGACATACACAACAGGATTAAGTTTGAGACCAGAAGCAAATACAATTCCGCTGACCCCGATGCCTATCCCTTCAAGTGGCCACAGGGTGGCAGCTCCATGTAGTTTTTTCAGACTGTGCGGGGCCATTGGTCGGCCAAAGCTCGGCCACAAGACGCTTGCCGACAAGCTCCATTGCTCTTAGTCTGGCCGCTCCCCTGGGAGTAGTTTGCCATGGGAGACCCTACCAGGGGCTATTGCCCCAGACAAGACAGGGATCACCGGGACACACAAACCCATCCACCATGAGGTAGCAATTTTAGGAAAGGTAGAGCTGCTACTCCTTTGGATCGAAAGGAGGCAGTCGAGGTGGTTCAGGCATCTGATTAGGATGCCTCCTGGGCACCTTCCTTTGGAGGTTTTTTGTGAGCGTCCAACTGGGAGGAGACCCCAGGGTAGACCCAGAACTTGGGAGGGGTCGGCCCACAGTACCCAAGGAGGAGCTGGAAAGTGTTTTATGGGGGAGATGGACATCTGGATTACCCTGCATATCCTGCCACTGTGACCTGATCCTGGATAAGTGGAAGAAAATGGATGGATGCACCAAAGGCATCTGGACCCAAGGCTTGATGTTAAACTGGCTCTCTAGCTGGTTTACTATGCTGAAAATGAGTGAGAGAGTGTAGTAGCATAGGTTATAAAGAGTAGTTTTGGGCTTTAGTTGATGGGATTTAAGGAAAACTGTTGGGTCTAGAGGTGTGTGTAGATTTGTGTGTGTTTGCTGGCTAGGAGTTTGGGTTTTGGGGCTAATTACTAACGAGTATTGGTTTCTTCTTTTTAACAGGGCCTATCCATTGACTAGGAATCCTTTTCTCATTAACCTCGCTCTCCCTAATCCTACTTCCCATTTGAAACCCATTGCGCACCTCTCCTCCATTCCAGAAATTAAAAAAGACTGTCAGATGATGTTGATGATCTCTTTGTCTTTACTCTCTTGCTCTCCCTCCCTCTTTCTCCTCCACCATCTTTACCTTACCCACTGTCTTTATCAATGAATATACCACTCTTGACACTAAAGACTTAACATCAAATGAGCTTGGAAATCAATTTCCACACTTTTGGCTGCCCATTCCACGGCTTTTTTTCCCTATTTCAGATGAGGCAAAGGAGAGAGAGGTGTACAGACACAGAGTTTCCTTTGTTCGTCTGCCCTCTGGCCCTCTGTGCCCGGGTAGCCAGTACCACTGGGAGATGGCTAGAGATCAAACGGGTGCGCCAGTACCTGGCCCCTGAAGATGCCCCCTGGCACTCACAATTAAATCAGCCAGCTCGCAAAAAATGTCCTGGTACCGTCAATCAAAATAATTTACTCTCGCTCTGTGGCTTTCTTAAAGGCGCACTGCTGCTTTTCTGATGAGGCCTGTCCACTTAATTTCAAAGCTCTTTATTCAAATCAGGGCCGAGGAGGAAGTGCCGGCAAGCAACCGGGATTCTTATCCTGTAGCCTGCAGTTGTCTTCAAAAATAATACGAAGGGTGCCGGGGGAAGGAGAGGGAAGCAGATAGAGGAGAGAGAATAGAGGCAACCGGTGAGGCAGTGTCATTTAAATAAAACGCTGGACACTTTCAATCTCCCAGAACATAAGAGGGAAGGTTTTAATGCGCCGAGTGCAAGAAAGAATACACAGTACCCTGGTCGCTTTAGTAGAGAGCACTTAAAAAGACATGCGTCGAAGTCAGATGGAGGTTAAACTCAAAAGTTGTGGTGACCAAAGAAGTGAGCTGAATTTGAAAATAACACCTTTGCTCCTCTGTGTGTTTTGTGTGAGCGTATCTGTGTTGAATATGTGTTACTTTGTTAACATAAAAAAAGACAAAAACAAATATTATATCCACTTTCTGTTTGCTACATACAGTAATAAAACATGCGGGAATAAACAAGGATCAGTAATACAACATGTATCCATGTCAAACATGCTGCCCGATATCCCTTTGTTTGCTTTGAATGTGTTGTGGCCTATAATCAAGGCTGTGCTGCAAGTGATCACCAACAAACACCTCACAAAGGTATTGCACCCTGGAAATCAAATTTTGCCTCTCTCCATTCATATTACTTGATCAGTGACAACATCTCAGCATTCAGTGACTCTCCTGCTGTCCTTTTTATTCTGGAGGGACTCTGCCTATTTTTCTATTATACTGTGCCCTCACTGCATAAATCATAGTATGTCACATGCCCACACAGATACTTTCTCTGAGAATCTTAGAAACAGAAAGGTAAAGGCTTTTGTGGTGGCCAGACAGACAGCAAGGTATTGTTTTATGATTTAGACAAAGGTGGGTTTTCAAGGTTTCTATGTATTTTTTGTTTTCCTCTGAGTACTAGAGAATGTGGAAGGTCATTGGGATTGCTGAGTTAGATGTGCTGGAGAGTTAGGGGAAAAACAGAGCTTGTGTGTCCTTCTGAAATTCTCACGAGTCAACATAATCATGCCTCGTTGTTACCTCGCTTTAAATACTGTATAAACACCCTGAATTGTGTGTATTATAATGTGCTTCAAGTCTACAAGACTTTCTTTCTAGTAATCTCTCCTTGTTGCCTCAGAGGAGAAGAGAAGAGAATAGTGGTAATTGATGGGAACATTCTAGGCTTGTGGGCAAATACCCTGAGCGGGTGGGGGCATGAAATAATGACAAAAATATTTTTTGACATGTTAATAAAATGTTAAACCACAATGGTGAATGTGCAGCAGATGGTATACTTTCAAAGGAAGTATCAGATTCTTTTGAGTCAGTACCTTTTTCTTACCCTGGGTTTTCTTACCTTCTTTTTCCTTCAGAGGAAATGACATTTTTCTTCTTCCTGCAAGTAACTATCAAAAAAGATAAATTTATCACTGACAGAAAACAATAAAATCTGTGGCTCAGAGACAATTTTTTGATCTAAATATACACTTAAATACATTTAACTGACCAGGAGGGGAGTATGCAGTGTCTTCCAATAAAGTAAGATAAAGTACTGCAATGGTACTTTGATTTGAGTGTCTTGAAACTGAAAATAAAATGGAATGTTCTATAAATCATGATAAAGCTGAGACTGCAGGGAGAAAAAAGGGGGTGGGTATGTGAATACAATAAGAGATTAAAAAAAAGTAGGGCCTTAAAAAAGTGAACTCCATTGTCATGCTATGGATAAAAAACGAACTCTCAAGGCAACTCTGTTTGCATACATTAGCAAGAGATTGGTATTTCTTTTGGAGGGTACCAGTAGCTTGTCAAAGCTTGAATTAGGAGCTTCAGAGAGGTGGAACTCATGAAACCAGACTGGACCTCAAAAAAGTGCCCTGGGGCACCAATTGGCACAGACATTCAGAGACACTAGACAAGGCAGTGAGACAGCAGAACCTGTCTGTAGTCAAATAAAAGCCATCAATGTCAACCTGACTCCACTGTTACAGCTGGGTGTAATTGAGTGTGTACTGACCACACTCAAAGAGGTAGAAAGCTTTGAAAATTTTCCACCATTATCTGTACAAGTGATCTGCAAGTGGACATAAATTGCAATTTGTTGCAGCAGCTTTGTGGAACCATTGACATACTGAATAGAGGATAAAAAAGAATATTGCTTAAATCAAGCCAGTTGGTAAAACAAGTGATTAGAAACTGATATAATCACACAATTCCTTGCATAAAAGTGAACCCATACTTAGTCCTTTACTTTTTGCCTGATATTGAAACTCAATATGTAATGGTATGATCAATAGTAATGAAAGCAGTGAAAGGCCTGTTTTATCAATCAGACATGATCTTACTTACTTACTTACTTATTGTTTATTTTTGTAGGGACAGCGCACAATTAAAAGTAATTACACCAGAGTTAGCTAGCAGCTAATTTACATCTGTTGTCCCTGGGCAGGTAGATTAAAAAAAAAAAACAACAACTACAGAACAGCAAATACAATACATAAACAGCACAATACAGAAAAATCCATCAGTGTGATGCACACCTATTAGATTTCCACTTTTACACAATGAAAAGGGGCAAATTGAGCCCAGGCTTGGGTCCATCAGATTTGACACCTACCCACCTACCATAACTTTAGCACATTAAAAGCCAAAGGATTAAATCTAACTCCAACCCTGATGGTGGCATGCAGACCCCCTTTCTTTTATCCTGTGGATCCAGTTTAAAGTTCAAATTTTGTATAACTACAAGTAAGGACAGGACGAAGGAGTGAGGTCATAGATGCTGGAAATAAAAAAGCTTACAAATAGCAGACATCATTCTGTGATTTACAGTATACAGTATAGTGTTGTTTCCCTTTGTATGATGTTGTTTTTGAGCAGCTGAGGCTCAGGTGGTAGAGCGGTTGTCCAGTGATGAGAAGGTCGGTGGTTCGATCCCAGACCCCTGCAGTCTACATGTCGAAGTGTCCTTGAGCAAGTTGCTGAACCCCAAATTGCTCCCAATGCTGTGCCATCAACGTGTGAGTGCATGTGTGTGAATCGTTACTGCTTCTGATGAGCAGGTGGCACCCTGCAAGGTAGTCACTGCCACCAGTGTATGAATGTGTGTGTGAATGCTGACTTGTAGTATAAAGCGCTTTGAATGGTCAAGCTGACTAGAAAAGCACTACATAAATGCAGGCTAAATGCAGGAGTATTTGAGATGTGATGGTGAATGTTTCTATCTCTATGTCCTACAAAGGCCGGTGGATGGCAGTGACGTGTGCGTTTGTGTGTACGAGAAGGCGGGTTGCTTAGATCAAGTCCATCTGAACCAAAGCCCACTGTGCCTTAAATGTTTTTGAAAGGGCAGGGTTGCTGAAGTGTGTTACCAATTAACAAAGAACCAAAACACTAGTGTGTGGCCATTAGCACAAAAATAAATCCCTGGATTTATTTTATTTATTTATTCTCATGAAGGCTCAATAAAACACATATAGGACATCTTGCTGAGCCACTCACACTCCATCTATTGTGGCTGTGTGGATCTACAGCATTAATAACATTCGAGGTGTAATCATGCATAGACATATATTTTAGTCAATTGGTGGGATGGTGTTGTAACTAATGCGTTCACAGTCAGAACATCTGCCTTCGCAAAAAGGAGCTAGGGGGCAGGGTGGGATCTGGACTTGCTTGAGTAACCATAATAATTGGAAAATTATTTTGATAGCCTGAAACAATCTAATATATTACAGAATTTTATTAAAATAATATCAAATCAAATTAACAGCTATATAACAAATTAGGTAACAAGTTAGGCAGATATTAATCATTACCCCCTCCCTTAGGCCAGAGCAGACTGGGAATGAGGATGAGAGGATGATAAGGGGGGATGTGAGGAGGGATGACAGGAAAGAGGGATGATAGGATGGAGGAGGGGGTTGATTAACTTGGCTCTTGCGGCTTGTCAGAACTTAGTAAGCAAAGAAGCAAGAAAACTCCTCCAGGAGGTTTAGACTTTGCCTCTTCCTCTCTGTTTTCCACAGTTTAATTTGCCATAATTTCTTGCAGAAGGGCGCGTACCTCTGCAAGAATTATATACAAACCCCAATCCACCTACATCCTTCTTGACAACATTTGATTGGCTGCTGTAACACTGTATCACTTTATCCAGGGCTGCTGTTACTCACTCACAGTGGCTCTCTTTACTGGTATCTCAGTGCAGTGGCGCCACATTATTTTTGGAAGTGTGTGGGGGGGGGAGTGATGCACACACACGCACACACACACACACACACACAGCGGAGAGAGACAGCTAACTAGTTAACAGCACATAAAATACAACAAACAATGAGACCAAGGCAACGTGACACACAGAACACCCAAAAAACATGCCACATATTTCTGATTTGTGCAAAAAATGCACATTAGTCTGCCCAGACCAAAAAAATAAAAGTCAAAACACATTAGCAGCAGATTAAATATGCTACTTAAGTTACCAAGACATGTTTATAATAAATCAGGTAATGTACAATTATTCAGGCTGGGAATCTAACGTCAGTCCAGGCCTATCTCCACATTCCCTCAGGTCACAACAGACCTTTAGGTTTCGTGTTTATGACAGTATATTATATATATGTTATATATATATATATAACATATATTTTACTTTTGGTGTAAAAAAAACGTCAATTAGCTGAAGCAACAGGAATAAATACTGATAATTTTTGTGCACTTTTGTGTGTGGAGTGTTTCCTCAGAGCTCTGACTGGACTTCTGTTTATCATCATGAAGCTGGAAGCTCTGAGTAACTGGAGATACTTCCAACATGACAGAAAGGAGTATACAGCTCTTTGTTTTACAGATTATTTCCATGCATATGTATCTCCTGCTTTCATAAATAAGCATGATTACGTTTTTTTTAATACGGAGAATCATCTAGAGTGATGCTGCTAGTAAGTTTTTTCCTCGCATCAAGATATCTGTAATTTTACAGCATTTAGCAGCACTTTCCTTCCAGACTTTTTTCCTTTTAGTGTGCTCCCTTTCTGCTCTAACTCTTGTCTTCCTCTCGTCTTTCTTTCTCCTTTTATGTCCATTTTTTCTCCACACTGCTGCTCAGTCGCACACACTCGCACTCCACGCACTGACTGAACATTGTGTTAATGTGTCTGTGCATGCGACAAACCACGTGTGATGACAGGTAGAGATCATACCATCAGTTAAAAGCAGGCGGGGGGCTGACGGTCTACAGGTCTGAGGGACTGTAGCTGCCCTGTGTTGTTCTCTCTTTGATTTTCCCATTTATTTAGCATTTTTATGGCCAGCCCAGGCCTGTGGTGTTACATCAGTGAGTGATACAGGGCGTAAACTTAAACGTAAACAGGCGCCCAGGTCCAGGTCTAATTCTTTTGAAATCATAATCAGATTCCTAGCTAATTGAGCCAGGCTATATATTTAATGTATCAGGCATGTGCCAACTTTTCCTTCAGCATGGTAAGTCTTTCCTTAATTCCATCATGCCAATCAATTACTGCGCTCATGGCCAGTGAAATAACCAGTTTCAGCACTCTGCACACAAGCTTATTGCTGTCTGCTCTGATATTATGGCTTGATGCAGTGTTTTCACAGACCCAACCACGTGACTTTATGAAGAAATTACCTAAAGACTTTAAAGGGATAGGAATGGTGAACTCTGTCCCTCTTGCATTGCTTTGTCTGCTGGGATTAAAAGAAGGAGATAACCAAATGCACGGCACTGCTGATGACGCTCTCAGGAATGGCACAAACCTGACGAACCCTTATCCGAAGCTACTGTACCACTAATAGATGAGGCTTAACCTAGTCCAGAGGATTCAAGGGTTTTGTCAATTTAGGATCACCTTACCAGGATTTCAGCAGTGTGGCAGTATGGATTATCATTTGCGCCCTAAAGCACAACGGGGGTATCTGCTTCGTTCCCGTGATAATGGGGTCTGCTCTCCCAAAGGAGATAAGACGAGCTACTTATCAAAGACATTGCAGGTGTTCATAAAGTCAATTGCGGGTGAAAGGCGAACAACTAGTGGGGATTTCAGCGTTGTGTGAGACTCTCCCGTTGAGTCCTTCACTGACAAGATTAAACAAGCCCCCAATGAAGACTTGCGGTATCACACGTCACCAAGAAGCTGAATTTAGGCATATTGTCAAAGAGGAGAGGAAAGCCCAGCAAGTTTTCCCTGAGAGCTGGGAGAAGGGGTGGAAGCAGAAGTGTTTCTTAACCTGATATGCCCACGAAGAAATCGTTCCTTTAACTACACTTCAAATAAAGATCTAAGGAGTTGAGAAAGTAACATCACCCTTGACACCTACAAACGCCAGCCTTCACTCCTAGCCCGACAAAAAATGCCAAAGAAATACAAAACAACCCACTTTTAAATTGCTAATTATTTCAGGGAGGCTTTAATGGCTTTATTTTAGCTGTTAAAGTCATCAGAGAGAGAAAGAGAATGATGGAAAGAGGAAGAAAGGGAGGCAGGATTAGGTTTCTCCTGGGGAGAGCAGGGAGGAGGGAGGACAGCTCGTTCCTGATCCAGGGAGTTTTCAGGCCAGGGGGGTGACAGCTGCACTGTCTTTAGCCTGGATTTGAATTTGAATTCTATCTAACGATGCAGCGCCGGCGAGGACTTGGCAGGGCAGTCTGCTAATCTTCTAGACACAAATGCCTGGGCTTTTCTTGTGTGCCCTCGCAGAGATTTGAGTAATTAAAGTTAAATTGAAGGGAATAAAAAATATCCTTCTTGTACCCATGCTGTCTTGCTAATGCCAAGTGTGAATAGCCAGGTTTGTCCTCAGAACTATAATCCCTAATGCTATTTCTCTTCTCTATTTCTACTCTTTCTATCTAAAAAGCTGAGGTGCTGCCAGTTTTTTTTCCAGCTCTAAAGACAGTGATAAGGCAAGGGCGAGGGCTGCAGCCTTTCATTTTGCAGGCATCTTTAAGAAACACAGAAAGAAAAGAAGTGGCAGAGGGATGGAGGGAAGGGGGAAGTCAACGGCCAGCTGTTAGAGAGTGTCCATCACATTAGAGGAATTGGTTGACAAGTTTTGACTTGTTTGAGTCAAGGGAGTTGAGCAGCAAGACAGGCCTCTTAGGTAGCTAGTTAACCCTTTGCTTACTCGCACATAGCTTTCCAGAGTGGGGTGTGTGGTCTTCAAAGGCTCCTTAAAAGAGTTCCAGGGGTCATTTAGTCCCTGATGAAATAAGTAGTGGTTTGATTTTTAATGTAAAGAAGACTGAGGAGACAAGAACAGACTGCAACGGACAATCAGGGCTGCAGAAAAAATCATCGGTGCTGACCTGCCCTCCATCCAGGACTTATACATCTCCAGACTGAGGAAACGGGCAGGTAGCATCACTGCAGACCCCTCACACCCCGGACACAATCTTTTTCAACTCCTCCCCTCTGGTAGGCGCCTCAGAGCACTGAAGGCCAAAACAACCAGACATAAAAACAGTTTTTTCCCACAGGCCATCTCCCTGATGAACAGTTCACCACACAGCTAATCAGCCATTCTGCCACTACAGTATTCATGTACATATATTTATAGACATGTATAATCACTCAAATACACCAGGTCAGTCATTCACTACTTGTACATATTGTCTATTTCATCACTATTGTACATATGTACATTTGTTTAGTCAAGTCAAGTTTATTTATATAGCACATTTCATACGGCAGGCATAGACTCAATGTGCTTCAGAATAAAAACAAAAACAATAGGCATAAGTCATGCATGACAAAAACGTGTAAGATAGGAAGGTATTACACATATAAAAACATATAAGATAAAACATACAAGAAGGTATTACAATAAAAGGGAATAAAATAAGAGGGTATTATTATTTTAAAAAATAATAACAATAATTATGCTTAAAATAAAAATAAAATAAAGTGTTACCCATGAACGGCACACTTTGAACCTAACTAAAAGCTTGCAAAAAAAGATATGTTTTTAGTCTGCTTTTAAAAGAAAACATTGTTGTAGCA
>JBBPCS010004726.1:0-11077 GCA_037974645.1 Hollardia meadi | reverse complement strand
GAAAAAGTCTTAGATCTTTGATTTCAACTCATGAAAAATTGTAGCAAAAACAAAAGTGTTGCGTTTATATTTTTGTTCAGTGTAGTTAACTACATCCAAGGCCAAACTGGTTGACATTAAATTGAGGTGATGTTAGCATGTTGGACATTGTAATATTATCAGTCCAAGACTATAAAATGTGTCACAGATAAAACTAGAAACATAACTCTTGTATTTGACATTTTCTTCATGTATGTTTTTCATTGTGCCTTCGAAAATAATTTATTCTCCATTGTTTTTTTTAACTTCATCCCAGTCAAGATTAGAAGCTAGGCGTACCATAACTATACTGTGACTTCTGTGACCAACACAATTTCACCGTATGCAACAAACTAATCTTCAACAGCACAAATGCAAGCCTTTTATTTTAGCATTGGCCCCACTGTTTTTTTCTATTCACATTATGCTAATGTTAAAACGTTAGTCACAGTCAACATTATAAAAGACAGAAAATCAAGTTATGTTTGCCCAGTACAACATGGCCATTCCATTTTCTGTGATGCTTACACTCTTACACATTTTATAATGCTGAAAGCTTATTTTTAGACAGCAGTTCTTTCTAACATTATCCTCTCACCTGAAGGAAAACATAGCTAAAAACAGCACAAGTAAACCTATTTGCTTTTTTTCAGTGTTAGTGATGCACATCATGCCTGCATGGAACCCTATGTCTTTACTTGGACCCTTCTTCTAAATTGTCAGTATCATGTCATCATTGGGCTAAATTCTGCTTGACAGCAGAGGCTACATTTGCAAGTTAGGAGAAGGTATCTAGCTAGCTTTAACCACCCAAAAACTTTGTGTGTAGTCCCACCCACACTCCTTTCTTCCAGGCCTGACTTAGGCCCAGTCATGAAAATTCTCTTGAAATAAATTTATAAAATATGATAGTACAAGACAATGATTTCAGGCAAAATCACTGTGATTTGAACCAGTAATACTAGATTGCAAGACCTGGCAAACAATATTTCCTCGCCACTACACAAACATTGTCTCAGACTTACCAAGTCGTAGCTGTGGAGTTTTACACCTGTAATCGCTCATGACTGCTGTTCAGAAAACTGAACGGACACCAGACAAAGAGAAAAAAAGAAAGAAAATAAACCTGATCATCGGCACTTATTTGTGTCTGTGGAGAGGTGGGAGTCCACTCACTGTGAAAAGATGAGTCAAGAGTTTAAACAGTGGGGCCTGAGAGAACAGGTGAGTGGAGACTGAAAGATGAAAAGTGAGTCAGAGAGGGATCATATATGGGTCATAACTCTGTGTTTTTCTTTGAATCTGTCTCTTCCTCTTGATTACTCACATGACCTGACCCGACTGCTTCCTAAACCAGACTGTGCACTCACTGACTGGATGGATGGGTGGCTAATTGACTGGCTAACTGGTGGATGGATGACTGATCCGGCATCTGTACGACTTTTTTTCTGGGTGGATGGAAAATGATGATGGATGATAGATTGATGAATGTTTAGGAATGCATGGATTATTTGAATGATGAACAAGTGAAGGTATGGGCAACTACATTGATAAATGAACCAATAGATTGAGTTGGTCTTGGGTACAGTGGTATCTAATGGTGTACTTATTATTATCTGTAGTGTCTAATGTTTATCATGGTGTAAAAGGACTTGTATTGTTTGCTTTTGGCTAATGAACACATTTAACTAGCAGCTCAGTCCACTGAAGTTGGATAGCTCTCCTAAATTTCATTACTCTTAATGTGCCACAGTTTTGTCTATACGAGCCTCAACACCAATAAAAGGAGAGATGAACGGTGTTATTTTCAGGTTTGTTGCTATGTAAAGATTGGTCTTTGGCTACGGGGATGAGAAAGAGGCGGGAAAGAAGGAAAGGAAAAAAAGGTACACACATATATTGGACGATTATGTAAAATCGCAAATTATGATTAAAAACGCTGTTATGTAACGTTTTTAAACTTAAACAAATTAAAATGTTTTCTACAATATTTGTCCATGGCATCAATGGCATGGTTAACATTAGGAAAAGTTATCAAGGCAGCAAAGGTGGGCTCTGCACTGGGCCCCAAACCTCCAGGTCCCCAGAAGCCCAGGGTTTACTGTTGGTCAGTTGGGAATTTTGTTGTAAGTTTGTGTGGGAATTTACACCATTTAAGTGAAATATCAACTGGGTCCTGCATTTCAGGCTAATCCTGTGTCCCTAAGTTGTAAAGTGCTACTGTGTCAAAATCTACTTCTAAAACCTTATATTATTGTAAATTCATTTTGCGCTCACATGGTGCCTAATCCTGAATAAAGTTGTGTATCTTCACATTACCACAAAGTAACTGACACACAGAAACATGGACAAGTAATTTTGTTGGTTCCTGGGATTCTGTGCAAAATATAACAAAGCTACCATTTTTAGTGTGATATGTGCACTGTACTTGGCAACAGGGGTCCCAACACCACATTTTTTCTTTGGATCCTGCTAAGAGGTATATCCAGCTACGGTAGTTGTGGCATACTATGGTTTGTCAAGGCTGTGCCAGAAACACCAGGAACAGGGTTTTGGACCAGAGCAGAGTCAGTCCAGTAATATTTATTAATTACAAAAACACAAAGGCTTATGGGATGTAGAGGCAGGTGAGGGTCAAAACCAGATATCAATCCAGGAAACAAGCAAACAAATCCGACGGGGGAAAAAGCAAACTCCACAATCCAGAAATGAGGTAAAATCCAAAAACACTAGAAACCAGTCAAACCAAAACACAAGGAAACCGCTAGGACAAAGGCACATGGGTAACACGCAACAAACTGACAAAGTAAGAGGGGGACAAATGGACTATACACAAGGAAGGGCGGGTTAACGAGGACCAGGTGAAACTAATCAGACAATCACAGTGGAGGGAAAAGAACAAAGACAGAGCAGGACAAGATACACGAGGAAAGGATTACAAAATAAAACAGGAAATAACAAACTAGAAACTCAAAACGATAACACAGGAAGCAAACAGGAAGAGAAAACTAGAAATTCACAAGAAATAACACTAACAGAATCATTCAATATGAATGCAGTTTGTAGGATTCTCAGCTGTCTGTCGGATAACAAATGGAACACCTTCTCGGAAAGATGTCTGGATCAAGTGCGGAAAATGAGAGTCCAGTCAGACCAAGGATAAAAGGAGAAGCCAAATAAAAAGTGCAATATTTTCCATCGATATGTGTTGCTGCTCTGTCTTATTTAAACTCTGTCAAAAATAAATATGTTCCCTCCAGCCTAGCCCCTCTGCCAGTTTACACAGGTGTTATAATGACTCAGTCTGAGTATGATGCCACACTATGCAGTCTGCTGGGGCATTCAGCTCACTGCATTTATGTATTATTATAATTATGAATTGTTATGGATGGAGAAAAGGCATGTTTTGAAAAATAGATATCTACAAAACCAAGTTTTGGGTAAAAGATTTTTTTGGTGAAAAATACAGATTGAGATGTACTGACATACAGTATCTGGCCAGCACAGACTCCCAGAGTGACTGCTGTACATCATTCCTTTGCATTGTACAGTATTTCCTGGGTGTATTGGACTGTAAGTGCATGTCTTTGCAGTGTCTGAGTTCACTTCAAGTGTGCCAACAGTTGGTTGGAAACTTGCTCTCTGCCAGACTGTAGGGGAGGGGAGATTAGTGGGATGCTGTCCCAGGCTGAGAGGCCCTAACCTGGGCGAGGACAGCAGCCCTGCCCCCTCTCTGCCCTTCACTGTGAAGAGAAGAGAGATAATCAGTGAGCTAGAGCTCCATCTCTTCTTCCTTGCATCTCTTCCCTTGCCCTCCTTCTCTCTCATTGACTCCCTCAGTCTCTCTCTTCAGCCCACTTTTATGACCGTATCAGCAACTCCATCCGGACAGACAGATATAAGTGTATCAGCTTCTCATCAGGGGAATAAACACTGCGGTGCATCCTCATGTGTCATCAGGGCTCACGGACCACTGAATGCTGGGAGACGCAGCTTTCATATTGTGGCTATATAGCGAAAGAGTAATAGAGAAACAACATGCCAGAATGGTTGGCATTGCCGGGTGTCAGTCAACCGCAGCAGCTGCAAACTGCTTTCCATTAGGCCGAAGGTGATTTTGATAAACAAGGACACGGAGGAGGACAAAATAATGGGAAAATACATTAAGTAATGTAGAAAACATTTTCAGTGTGATTGTGCTTTTGTAAAGGCAGTTACAAAAAATAAGGGGGTCATAGAGACCAGTTTAAGAATTTTTATATACCTTTATGTGTGACTCACACTCTCGTTGTACTACGTTTCAGGTATTTCAGGAGCAAGTCTGCCACACTGCCCCTAATGATGTATATTGAGCACATTATACAGGTGCTAGTTTTGGTAACAGACTCTTGAAGAGTGTGAAGTTACTGCTTTGAGTGGAGTAAATGTTAGATACACAACTGTCGTAGCTTTTTTTTCTTTTTTTTTTTAAATGACATTTAAATACCATTATTACAGTAAAATCACCTGTGCTCTCTTCCAATTGCTTTAAATGTTAAAATGATAGCACACTGCAGCTATATGACATTATGTTTCTCGCCATGGGGATGACCATGTTGGTTAATGGATCCGCCTTTTTGATCCAGACTGAAGTATCTCAACAACTGTTGGATGGATTGCTCTGAAATTTAGTACAGACATTCATCGTTCTTGGTGACAACTCAAGTGAGCCCTTAGGGTTTTCCTCTAGCTCCACCATGAGGTCAACATTTTTGTATTTTTAGTGAAATATGTCATCAAACATGGATGGATTGAAAGAATGAAATTTGGTTCAGCTATCTTTTGTGAAGGTGAACTCAAATGACTTTGGCGTTCCCCTGACATTTCCTCTACAGCCATCAACAGGTTGAAACTTTCACTTATCCTGTATAATATCTCAAAATCTCCCTGAAGGATTTGCTAAATAAATAAATGATGCAGACATTTGTGATATTCAGATGACATATCCTACTGGCTCACATTATCCTTAGACGTATCCAGCACCATCGTGAAGTTGACATTTATGTTTTCCAAAGACATTTCTCTACAACTATTGGATGGATTGCCACTAAAATTTGGCAGACATGCGAATTGCACCAATTTTGGTGATACCTTCACTTCTCCTCTAGCGCCATCATGAGGTCAAAGCTTTCAATTTGTCCAATGCTTTAATTTATTAATACTTCCAAAACTAATGACATTCCATCAGCTTCATCTAGAAATGGTTTTAGGTGCTATTTAGCAAATCCTAGCATGCTAACACATTGTGAGCATGATATTAGCATTTGGTCAAAGCTAGTTTGGCACTGCAGAGGAGAAGTTATTTGGTTTTCTCTGTTAATCTCCAATCTCCTTGATTGACATTACCTGCAAGGCCACTGCATGTTTTTATAACCAGTTTCAATCACAATGCATTATCCACTTGTAAAAGGCCCCGCTGAAGCCATGCTATCGGCATATTTAAAAAAGACTGTGCTGAGACTATGGAACCACAGTTCATTAAGCTACAGGGAGAAATAAAACAATAGATAACAGACATCCTTGTGGAGTTTAAAAAAGGCTCCGTACTGACATCCATTGAAATAGACCTTCCCGGCTTAATGGAACAGAAAGTCTTCGATACAGACAATGAGGCATCTGTTAACATCCATGTCATCCAGTCTTTTCAGCAAAAGGTTTTATTCGTTTAAAAGAAAACTTTAAATAAGTAAGAATAAAACTCTACTGCTGTAGACCTCTGTAGGTGCTGTGTACAAAATGGTTAAAATGGTGAGCCTTGTGAACTGCAGTGGGCCGAAACAGCATGCATCTGACAGAAATACATTGACATGCAACAACTCTTTTCATTTTTTTTTAAACTTAAGGTTATCCCTATAGGTCTGAAACTGTTGAGGGTGCTGGTGATAGACTTTGGGAGTACATGTACAATCAGGGACTTCTTCCATGAGGTGGGTACAGTAGCAGTATCCAGCAAATACTGACAAAGCTAGTTAAAACCTCCTTTTAATTTGACAGCAGTCTGCAAGTAACAAGGCTTCGTCCATTCTGATACTGTCACATGTAGCATTGCTATCATCTGTATTTAATCCATTGATTTCATGCTCTGTTTTAGTCTTCTTGTGAATGAACTTCGGAAGTTCATTCATTTTAGTGGTGTTAACCTTCTGTGTTGTCACTATGCTCAACTTTGATCGAGTAGTTTTAGTTGTTTAAATGAAGCCAGACTTTAATCACAGGGGTGTTGACAAATCGCTGTGGTCAGGTTGGGAGTCAAGTCCGGCTTGGCGGTAAATAGGACATAAAAGCATAGACTGAAAATGTTTTTTTCAAATGTCCCGATGATGCAGCTGCACTCAAGGCCTAACTCAGAGCCATTTAGAGTTTGGTGATGCAAAGCATTAATGACCCTGCACTCTGTGACACTGTTCTGCAAGCTAATAAAAATGTCCTGTGTGAAAACAAGCTACACAAAATGGTCACCTTTAAAAGAAATTTGAGCCAAATGAGAGCAGCGCATGTCTGGAACCTCTTGCTTTTCATTTCCACGGCCATGTTAACAAGGGTAAAGGTAAAAATCATGCCATCACCATTATTGATCACTATCAAAGGCGAACTCCATGTAGAGAGATGGGGCCGGCAGTAGCAGTTCTGCAGCAACAGCAATCCTGTCTGTGTGGACACACACTTGTTGCGAACAACAACAGTTCAGGGAAGCAGCCGTCACAGGCGTAAAAAAATGAAAACTGGTAGCAAGCAAGGTAACATCTCAAGATTTAGATGCCAAAATGTTAGGCTGCTTTTGTACATTATAATTGCTCACACTACTGTGCCAAGGGAATGCCAAGTATTCAATTATTTAAACCTGCAGTGTCTCCCCCTTCTGTCAGTGAGAGTAATTACGAAAACACTGTTGATGTGATGCGGCTCCGCCAGACTATGTCCTGTAGCTTACTCCATCGTTATGCTTGCTCCCCCACTTCAGCTCTGACAAACCAATCTTTGACGTTCATATGTAAAAGTCCTGCACTACAGGTTTAAGTATAAAATTGGTTCTTCTTCACGTGTGCTATAACAAACCAAGTGAAAAGTGAAAGAAACCGAAACACAGACGTGCTCATATTTTTCATATAAGATATTTCAATCTCGTTTACAAGTGAAGTTTTAAATGTTGATGTTGCCAGTCGTGCTCCTCATCACACATTTTCAAATGAACTACTGAAATAGAGATGGAAAGAAAACGAAAAGAGATGGAAATAAAGAGATAGTGATGCAAAGAGAATGAAGAAAGGCAGTGAGACAGACAGAAAAAGAGAGGAAATGGGCAATATTTACTCTTCGTGGACCACATAATGATGTTATACTGTATAACATCTCAGTCAGAAGCTAAAAGTTTTAACTCTGCTCTGTTCAGCTAGATTGTTACAACGATACAGTGACATTTTACAGCTGAAATGTATCTTTAACCATATATTTCCTTCTTGACATTTTGATGTGATTGACATTTTCATTAAACATTGTTAGGAAGTGAAAAAAATCTTTCATTTCATTTCATTTCATTCATTCGTCTTCCATTGCTGGCAGGAAAAAAAAAAGTTTCCATTTCCTCCCCTCTCTCTCTACTCCTGTATTTCCCATCCCGTCTTTCACCTAGAAAAGATTGAAACCTAATTAAAGGTCCAGGTGAACATATTTGTGTTCACAAGACTGTGTCAGCTTTTGTGTGTCTGGCCTGCCAAAAATTCATTAATTTGGTGACTTCCTGTTCCCAGCTTGCCTATTATCCACACACAAACACGCATAGACACACACACACACACACACACACGCACACAGAGTATCACTGCCAAAAGGACAGGAGGTACAATTATTTCAAGGTAATCATGCGAGTTAGAGGATTTCAACTCCTTGCCACTGTATGAGAAAACTCAGAAATGTTGTCGTATCAATTACAAGTCCACATCATTTCAATGTCAGCCTATTTATACCTACATTTGGGTTTGAACTGTATCCTAATTCTTTAAAATTCATGGTTTACTGGGGACAACTTGTCATATTTGTCAGCCTTATTTTGCACATACATTATGCATAGTCATAATGATAGTCATGCCATATAAGTACTTATCTCTGCTTCAAAATTATATCCTTTGATGACTTAGTAATGAGACACGGAACCCTGCAGAACTAATGAATGAGTTATAACCTATGTGATGGATTTCTATGATTACAGCAGCTTAATGATCTAAACGTAATTTAGTACGTGTTAAGTGACCAAAAACATGCATGTCTTGTAACCACGTGTTCTCATCCCAGCTTGTCACATACCGACGTTTTGTCATACACCCTTCACGTCTTATCCTGACGCACAAGGTACCCTTTGGCAACACCGGCCTACACTCTAAGCCTTCCCTGATGCACCTCAGACCCTGGGCCCTTTGGCATTCCAAAGGGCCGTGACTAAACGTTGATATCTCATGAGCTGGGGATGAGGACGGGCTGAAACCTTCTTCCACACACTCTAACAGGTGTTTCTTTAGAATGCATTAGCCTGAACAAAGACTAGAGCAACACTTCCGAAGCTGAGCATCTGAATGCCTTTTCTCTGGGTTAGGCACTGAAAAACATCACAACAATGAGGACTCAGGTATCAGGGCTTCAGCATTTCCAAGCTGTTGATCACACTCGTTTATGCATTCAAAAGCCTTGAGGAGTGCAGAATTAATTACTTCAGCTCGGTGACCGGAGAGATGTGCAGCGTGAAAGCTGAAAAGGTGAAGAGTGGAAACAAGGGGGAAGCAACATCATCTGTTCATGCCGACCGTCTCTTGCTTGCTGCCCCCCTCAGGTGGTCACGTGACCTCCCCAACCTGCAAATTCCATCGCCCAGTTCCCCCGCTTCATGAACTCTGGCATTTTCATTTCTAGTAATTATGTGCATCGTTATATCCTCACAGGGTCCGGTCCAAAAGTACAGCGCCGGTGTGTGTGTGTGTGTGTGGTCGGTCGTGTGGTCGTGGAGTAACACAAGTTTATGTGCCTGTATGAGAGCACATGAAGTCGTGTGTGTGTGTGTGTGTGTGTGTGTGTGTGTGTGTGTGTGTGTGTGTGTGTGTGTGCGCACTAAAGCATGTGAAGAGCCACTATGTGGAACATAATTGCACAGCTCAAGTTGAGAATGAAAGGGAGAGAACAGGAAAAGTGACATGTAACATGTAACAAAAGAAAAATGCAGGGGTATGGAAGGAGACAGGGATGGAACAAAATCGGAGACACGAAAAAGAAAAAGAAAAAATACAAATCCATGGTAAATCTGAAAGTAAACGGGCTGTTTATTGACATGTTTTGCCAAGATGCTGTACATCATCAGGAGATCCTGTACAACCTATAGCCATGCATGGAATTACCTGTAAAATAATAACCTATTTTCACCTTCAAGCTATCTAAACCACCCTGACTCTTTTATGTTATTGGCTGTTCCAAAAAGGCAAAATTTAAAAGCGTCCAAACATTTTTAAAATAAGAACAACATATTCTTCCTCTTCCACATAAAAAAGTTGGATTACTAAGAAATACAGTTCTTCTTTTAACACACTCTGGGGGTTTTACTTGGTCTGGAAGTGCCAGTACTTCATGGTGGCTAATGATAGCACGACTTTACATAGATTGCCCATAATTGTCACCTGTGCCCACAGTGGCCTCTGCTCAGGAAAAGTCTTATTTGAATTCACCTCCATTAAATCCTCCCGTTTGAATCCTCGGTGGCGTGCTGACATGGAAAGCCAGTGTGCCTCCGGTCTTCTCAGTGCAGTCTTCTGTCAAACATTTTTAGCTGTTTCTGATTTGTTTCACATGATGTGTTTCAACAGATTAGAACATGCAACATCATATATTGCCGATTGCAGCCTTGCATTCATACGCTATAGGCTACTTAATAGAGCTTCCATACCATACAGGTTTCTTTTTTTGTTTTCCCCATAGCCTGTGTAAGTTAATTTAGGACTTCTTTTCTTCACTGTGCAGTGAGGTGTTTTGTGTCTTGTTCTCTCTCAGATGAATACAGGACAGACTTATTTGTATAACATTCATCCTATTTGTTTTACTAATCGCAGATGGACTTTATTTTCCCTCAACAGTTAATTTCCTCCTTTCCTCATGCCCATTTGTAGTTACAGAAATTTAATTTGCTAACTTCAGTGGGAAATAGACTTGTTTACCGTTTTTGTTTTAACACAACAATGGAATTTAAATTAATTTACACTGAGCATGAAAAAACATATTAAAGATATATCAAATTTAGCATTTTGAAAGCTGAAAGCTGACAGACAGGGTTGGAAAATGACGAAGTGAAGTAGAGACGATCAGACTTGTCTTTCTTGTATATGTTAAATATTTGAAATTGCCTCGACACCACTGTATCCAGACTATTATAATCAATATTGATGATTAGAAATTCACATATTTGGAGTGAGACTTTGAATTCATTACACCATCAGTCCAATAAAAAAGAGAGAGAAGCAGACCAACTCTAATGAGTTTTTCATACCCAACAAACACAAGTTTGTGATGATGTAATGGGAGCTCAGTTTCAGAAGCAACAGAGAGTAAGAAAAGATTGATAACCAAGATAATAATTGAACTCCATCTATTCCTTTGCCCTGCGTTCATCTGCTGATGTGAAATCCTCGTTCTTGTGAAAGTGAGCCTCCAAAGAAGACTGACTGTAAAATTACAGATATTAAAGGTTGCACGTTTATTACAGCATTTGACATTTTAAAGAGTTAGGGAGTAATCATGTGTTCTTCATGCAACCAAATTAATATTATTTTTACTCAATGTGTACAGTATATGGACCTAGATATTTGTAAGGACATGTTAAGTCACATCTTCCTATAAGAATCATGCAGGAGCCTTACTTCTATAGGTTTGACCATTGTTATATAACAGCAAGTTTTGGTTAAAAGCTGGGACAAATTAGTGTGTGTGTGTGTGTGTGTGTGTGTGTGTGTGTGTGTGTGTGTGTGTGTGTGTGTGTGTGTGTGTGTGT
>JBBPCS010004725.1:0-11078 GCA_037974645.1 Hollardia meadi | reverse complement strand
CACTGACAAATAAAGTAAATTGTTAAAACTCAAACTTGAGATTTATACTGGGGCACAGCAGATTTATACTGGGGCACTTGCCCCAGTAAAAGGGGTCTAGCGACGCCTATGCAAAGGTCTACAGCAGCAATATCTGTCTTACATAGGGGAAATGGGGGGGACAGAAAGAGAGACGGAGAAAGAGAGAGTCATCTACATAGAGTGAAAGATGAGGATGAGGAGTAGAGTGAGAGAGAGCAGAAGAAGTGATGGAAGTTGGGGTTTTTTTAAAGTAAAGAAGCAGAGGAGAAATTAAATTACAGGGAGAAGCACAGTGAATGCAAAGTAACAGACTTACACATACAGTCATACACACACACACACACACACACACACACACACACACACACACACACACACACACACACACTGAGTAACAGATCACAGAGCAGTTAAATAGGATCATCAGAATTAATAATTTAAAGTAGTGAGTGACATGGCTGCGGTCTCCCGATGTGTGTTGCACTTTGAAGCGCACACTCTCACACATAATGTATAGAAACCATCACCCCGACACTCTCCCCCTCTGATGTGCATCTATGCACTGAATTCAAATTGCCTCCTTTACCAGCCAATTAAATTGCAGTATCTGTCACCATGACAGCTCATTAGCAAATAGGCATTCAGCTTTCAGGCAGTGTGATTTCAGGCGTACGTCGACGTGTTTGTGTGTTTCTCTGTGGATGTATGCAACAGTGATGCCTCATAACTTTGTCCAATATGCAACAGCCGATTGCTGACCCGACGATGTGTGTGTCTGGCAGTGCTGCTATTAGCAGGAAATGGAAAAAGTTTTTTTTTCTTCTCGTGACTGTGCATGCAGATAGAGGAGAGAAATGTGAGCTCTGATTCGTGGCATTTGGTATCTGCAGTCGCTTCTGAATCCATTTTCATTTGTTTGGTGGAGAGATTAGCTCCACGCCTGGCAAAACATCGTCAGGCGACGCAGGGAAGCGGGTTTGACACCCTGCCAGAGAGGGAAAGACCCAGCAGAGCATGCTGGGAGTAATGACTAAGAACAATGGCACTATGCCTCATAACCGAGGGAGTTCAAATATGATCTTGACTGCCGCAACTCTAGCTGTACTTTATACTAGATTCCAACTACTACAGATCTTTGTAAATGTCATTATAAATAATCAACACCCAAATGAAAGAAATTAATATTTTATATTACCTGGTTTCATGATTGTGCCAACTGTCTGTGCGTGTACCCATTTGAAATTCATTGCATATAGCCAACATAAACACAAACTTGTCTGTACATTTGAAAAACACAGATATTTTCTAGCACAGTTCAGCATTTGTTACATAATACACCCAGGACAATTTAATGCCAATCCAGCTGCAGAAAATTAATGAAACTTTCACTTAAAAAAACATTGGATGCCTAAAATAACTCCTCCCACCTACTTCTATGCCACTGCGAGCAAAATGCTGCCTGTCCTTGACTTGTAAGCTACAATTACGCAAATTATTTTACATTGTGTGTCCACGTCCCTGTCTGCTCCGCTGTCAGTCACCAGCCCACCCACTCTGAGGCTTGGAGGCCAAATGAGACACGTCTTTCCAAAAAAGTGTTCTTTCCTTTAATGATAAATCACAACATACCAGTAAATCCATTTGACAGGGTTTTAAACTCCACGAAGGGGTGAATTTATGTATCACTAGTGCTGCTATGAGTGTATACTCTTGTGGTTGTGGAGTGGGAAGGGAGGGGTCAAGATGGCTGCTTCCTGTAAGTAGTGCACTTGTTCCTCTCTTGTTTTGGCCCTGCTGCCTGCTCGATTGGTCTCATCGCACTCCACGCCTCCTTCAGACTGTTTTTGCTGGAGATTGTTCTCTTTCCTCTCCTGGTAGGTGTTCTCTCCATCCTCCATTCTCCTCCTTAACTCCCTCTGGACAGATTTAACTTCCTCCCCATCCCAAAGCCCTGAGAGCTCTCTTCTTCCTATTTAGAAGGGATTTGATGGCTTTGTCAGGCGGAGTTTGTCCTTTGGAAAACAGTTTTTTGTTCGAAACTTAAGTGTCCACACAAACTCTGAAGTAATCCGTAATGCCGTGGGAGAGTCCTTTGATGTCCCACAGAGCAGGTTCGAGACTGTGCATTCATTAACAGTCCTGTAGACCATCACACACTCTTGAGACCAAACACTCACAGTCCTGACAGCAGCGGGGTTCTGCTTGCCAGCAAAAAAGGATCAAGTCATGGTAGCACTTGTTGATAGTTGATCAAGTGAATAAGTGGCCACTTAGAGGTAGAGCAACAAGCTGAAAACACAATATTAGCATATTATCACTTAATAAAGTTGTTATGGTGAAACAAAACAGTAAAGTTGAGGGCGGTAAAATCAAAACAATGAAAACTAAAAGGCTTTGTAGAGCTTCTCCATGGGTTCATCACTACGTTTTTTCAATTCAGCACACACACTGCTTATACCAACATGAATCAATGCTGTGCGACTATGTGGCAAGTACAACAAAATACCAAGAACAGTGTCTTTAACCACACAGACTGATGATACATACTGTTTTTCACAGGGTTTGAATCCAAATGAAAAAAACAGGCAATAGACAACTTTTTTTGCTTTAACTTATTATAAAGTAAATATATACTGCACAGCATAATGGCTAAAGAAAAATAACACCATCTGCATTTTAAATGGTTCCCTGTTCACTATGCTATTCATGGCTGGATTTTTCACTGAACAATTAAGGTTCGATTTACGGCACCACGATAGCGCGTCAGCCATTGTTGAACCAAAGTAGGAAGAGGCATTGTTCTCCCCGGTCACTATATCCCCAGGTAACAGTGGAACAAATTGAATGACTGTGGAAACTCTACAGAAGAAAAATAACTGATCGAGAAGGCAAAGAAGGAGAGAGTGAGGTAAAACAAAAGGGAACGGACAGGCATACACTCGATGGACAATACTCCAGTTGAGAACGTTCAAAACCGACATCCGTTCTATTAGATCAATAAGTTACAAAACCTGTCTACCTATTAAACAACTGCGTGTTTACTCTGCCTCTATCAGAGCACTGAGACCAGAGTTTCTAGGTCCAACTAGAATTCTTGAAGTTGCTTTTGCTTCGGACAGTAGCCAGGCTGCTAGCAGTAGCCATGTTGCTAACACTGTCTTTGTGACTGTGGCTTGGTTCTTTAAAATGTGGTGCACATTCTGTAACTTGTTGAATGTAGCTGAATTTACATTAACTCAGTATCGTGCATGACTTAATGTGTAAAGTGTTACATTGGAGTCGCCAGAGGTGGTCAAATGAGGAAAATGTTTGGTTCAAGCAAATATACAGGAGGGCTGAAGAGGTCAAGGGTTAATCCACTTCAACGCTCTTTTATTTTTGACATCATAATTCTGAAAATCCATTTCATCTGTCTTGTTATGGTCACTAGTCACATATTATATTTTATCCACCTTGTTACCTAGATGTCCCTCACTGTGACATAAAAAAAACCCACACACATTAAACATACAGCATATCACATGGTAAATTACACATAAACACATATGCTGCACACAGTCAAGAGATATGACATTCAGGAGTCAGACCGAAGCTGCCTCGACTGGTTCAGTGTACCCTGATCTTGCTTGCGGCCAACCTTACTTTTATCTTCTTTCTTTTTTCACAACAAATCAGATCCCCTACACTGCAGACCTCCCACTGATGGAGACCAGTTTAGTCTGACTCACTCACAATGCTCCTGGGCTCGCTGGTCACAGTGTTTTTAGCCTTTACAGACTCTAGTGAGTATAACAATAAACACCCAGCTCCTCTCTCTGCTGTCCTTTCCATTCGCAGTCAAGGGGACTACAGAGGAGCAAACGCACTGCTGATGCACAAGGAATAAAGAGTGCTCCATGTGTGTGTGTGTGTGTGTGTGTGTGTGTGTGACAGTTCAGTAGTAGTTTCTATGTTTAGCTAATTTGCCAGCAGTAATGCATCAGATCCTCTGTTTTTAGTTATTCTTTGTTTTTGGAACAGGCTCCACATCCATCTCTCCCCTTGTGTTTTCCCCTTTGTTTCTCTTTTGTTTTTCTCTATTTACTCTTTCACTTCATGCTAACCTGAATGATTTTCATTGGTGTTGTTTTCAGAGAGTTTTTAGTGTCAAGTGAGTTAGATAATGGCCAGGTGGAATGAAGCCAAAAACAACTGCCAAGAAGAAATAATCTTCATGATTCATGGTACAGTTATGTGTGTACAGTTTGAGGAGTTTGTCTTCATTGTCTGCAGTGATTAAAGAACATTTGGGATGTTTGGGATGGAAAAACTGATCTCTGCAGTAGAGCTCGGAGCACTGGAGCTCAGGGATGTTGACTGAACATCCAACTGTTTGTTTTGTCCAACAGGCTGACAGGACTGCATGGACACACTCAAGCAAACACATGTCAATATTGCTACACGTGTTAGCATTATAATTCAGCTGTCAGTAACACTATTCATTTGTAACAGTTTGACTTGACAATATTTTGCCTTTTCACGCAGGCCTCCTCTTGTTTCCCAGCATTCCTCTCTTCCTCATTCACTCTCTCTCTGTCTCCCTGGTGGTTCTGTCCATCTTTACATCCTCGGGCTCAAACAGCTCTCTTGCAAATAAAAAAAAGCGTCTCTCCAGTGTGTGGATGCACTGCATGTGTGTGCACTTGTGTATGGCAGGGCTGTTTATTTCCATATTTTTTGTAAGCAGCAGTAGATAAATAAATTTACCTTTAAATAGAGATCAGATCTGTAGATTTTAGATGTAATGACTTAATTTAAGACTTGGGATTTAATAGCTAAAACATTTCAGTCTTATCTAGTTTTGATCTGGTAAAATTTTGGAACATTGCCACAGACACACACCAAATATTCATTTAGGTCTAGCACTGAAAGGAGACGGTCTCAGCTAAGTAAAATAGCACTATTGCTGTACCACAGCTTCAAATAAAGACCATTAAATACCACAGCACTCAAACATTTTCCTGTCAAAGTCCTAAAAGTATTGCACTTTGTTTTATGAAGACTTCTGGCTTGACCTGGCCCTCATGTCACAGACCTGAGATCTGACGAGACACTTGCTTTGATAGAATTGAAAAAAAAGACAAAATTTTGTGATTCTTGATGATTCATTCAAGTTTAATGGTCATTATACAACACAAGATTATATGTCACATAGGTTGAAGTTCCCTAAACTATATAAAAAAATATGAAAAGCTAATGAATAGATAATCACATTACAAAAATAAAAATGTTTTCAAAAACATTTTTTAAAACGTTTTACACCAACAAGGATATAAGATCCATAAAGGGGAGAAAATGGTTGGGAAAACGGCACAAAAAACATGCATACATTATGTCTCAGTTATTAATAAAAGAAAAATATGCTGTAAGAATGTTTATATTTCAGACCATACACACAGTTTTCTACACCCAGCTGCACGTGATATAATAAGGCGGACATTAAATATAAGGTGACAGATGTAACCTTATAGCAAAACATTGTTTAGGTTGTTTCACTGATTGTATTATCAATTTTGCATTCTACACAGCGTTCCGTAAAATGTCAACCAAAGCTCCATCTATCAACTTAATTTTAAATGATTGATTTAATTCATCATTGTTTTTACTTACATTTGAGCCACAATTGTTATGAATAATCTTTTCATTTTATCCTGAATTATGAAGCAATTCGTAAAATCTGTTTCAATATGAGCTCCATATAAATTAATAATTGATAATTCCTCTGACGTTTTCTAATGATGATTGAGATATCACTGTGATAATGGTTTACAGATACATGTGATGAATTAGTGGTATAGGGACTAAAAATAGCCACACCCGTGCATAATGGCCGCCTGTAATTGTCACAGTTTGTGCCAGAAACACTAGGAACAGGGTTTTGGACCCAAATGCAGACACTGAAGGCAGAGCAGAGTCAGTCCAGTAATATTTATTAATCACAAAAACACGAAATCTGACGGGATGTAGAGACAGGTGAGGGTCACAACCAGGTATCAGTCCAAACACAAGCAAACAAAACCAACAGGGGCAAAAGCAAAATCCACAATCCGAAAATCAGTCCAAAAACCACAAGAAAGAAGTCAATGACCATGGCACAAACACGACGAACTGGCAGAGACAAACATGAACACGCCAACTTAAATACACAAGGGAAGGTTAACAAAACACAGGTGAAACCAATCAGGGCGGGGCAGACAATCACAAAGGAGGGAGAGGAACAAAGACAATAAATGTAAAGCAGGACAAGACACACGAGGAAAGGACTTTCAAAATAAAACAGGAAACAACTCAAAAGCATAATACAAGAAGTAACAAACACAAAGATAAACTACAAACTCAAAACCATAACACAGGAAAATAGCACACTGAAACCATGACAGTATCAGCTACTCTGGTATTGGTGAACCTTGTCTATTAGTGCACTTCTTCTTTGCTGTTCTTCACACTGGCCATTCTAGTGAGTATCAGCAAAATACTGATATGCAAAGAAGTGATTGTTTTTTTTTTTAATTTATAGCTAACTCTGGCAGTGGAAATGTGGCTCTTGTACATGCGCTCAGATGCACAATGATTAAGATAGACATACATAGCATTTTCCTGACATGGAATTAACTGTTGTCAGCACGGTACAGACACGTAAAGTCAGGAAGTTTGCCTGGAGTTTAAGCTTCAGACGGAGGGAAAATAAATTCTAGATACTCTGGGATATGAAGGCAGTGTACTTACAAATAATCCATTTTTTTTGTACTGAGAAAAGATGACAATATGGCAACCTTTGTAAAGAGGTTATGATGCAGAAAAGCACCTTGACAGAAGACTCGTCAGAGTGCATGCATCACATTATTCATGATCTTTAAATCTAATAGAACATTCTGTAAGACTCTTGGCATTTGGAGCTGTGTGTGCTGCAAAGGAATAAAATATCACTTATTATCACAAGAACTAGGTTTAAGGCTAAGGCTTAGGTTTAGACTTACAGGGGTGGATGAAGTATCATGAACACCTGATAATTATCAGGGATGATAAAAAATTTAACGGCCCTGCGACAAATTGATTGTTTGCTACACCCACTCCCCGGAGCAGACTGCTCACTCATAACCTTAAATAAAAAGAGCAGACACATCAACCTTTGGATTTCCCAATATGTTGAAGCAGTGTCCATGAGACCTTTCCAAAATCAAAAGGGATAAAGTGTCAGGAATAAGTAAAACTGCTCTAAATCAAATGTTAGCCCGGCTAACTGTAAGCTAGCAGTATTTACAAAGGGTATGGGCGTGATATTAGCTAACTACAGGACTGGAACATCCGCCGCATAATTATAATGAATGATTTCAGCTTTATTCTTTATTTGGTTCAGAAGTTAATAGTTATTCATCCTCTAATCCTCCAATCTGCAATACCCTGCAATAATCAGTTCTGCTTGTATGTTTTCTGCAAGGATCATCAACTGATGAGGATGCTATCATTTTGCTACAGACCTTTCGATATTGTCTGTAGCCTTATGTGCATATTTAACATCCCTTTAACAAAAATCAGCTAAAAAGTCAGCTGAAGGTAGAGTTTTCAGCTAACCAACAGAGTTTTAGCTGTAGCTAGCTGGTAAAATCAGAGGGCGACAGCTGACAAAATACACAGCTGTCCACTAAAAATAAGAATAATGCTTATGTTTACTTTACTGAAATTGAAGACCCACTGTTTAAATTTTTTTTTGCATATTTTGAGTGGTAAATCTGCCACCATTATATTGTAAACTGCATGTGTCATGCCAGAACAGAAAGTTGTGTCGCTGTGTGTGAAAGGTGTCGCGACAATAACCAACAGCAGGGCTTATAAACAAATGGTATCTTTGTGAAGCTCATTATGAGACTATGTCCAAGGTGCTGACTCAAGTTTGTGGAACGTGCATTTATAATAGGAGCTTGTCATATGTTGGTATGGGTTGGACAAAATAACAGGAATATGTTGCAGTAACAGTTTTCTTTAGCAGGCAAGTCTTTTTTCTATCTCTTTATATGTATACTCTCACACAAAGGTCTACCTGACACTTGAGGATGAACAGTCATGTGACAGAGAAGGTTGTAAACTCTCTCCATATGAGATTGTTTTTTTCCTGTGAGGCAGAGCCAGGGATTAGTAGCTCTTTCTCTCCGCCTCTGTCTCTCTGTCCATCATTGATTTGCCAACTGTCAGATGTTGCTGTCATCCTTAGCCGTCCCTTCATCTGTCTCTCTAATGGGAATCCCCCTCTGTTTTCTCTTCACACAGCCCTTATTCCAGCATTCTGTTTCCTATTCTGTGTCCCATTTCTCAGTCCATGTCTCCTCCCCTGTGCCACACATAGATCTTTTAGGCGTCCTATTAATTGTGTTATATAAACCCAATTTGTATTATTATTTAAAGAGTTTTACTTTACTACATTAACCAGGCGAAAAAGCTGAGTCCAAACTTAATTTTCACCCTTGGGTTTTTCTCTCCCGATGCTGCCTAGCTGTCCCTGTTTGGGGTTTTTAATGTGGCAGACTGTCAGTCTGTGCTGCTGCCAAATGTTTTTCAGAAATGTCTCACCTTTGTCATTCTAACCACCCTCTGTCTCCTCCCACCCCTTTCTGTTCCCTTCTGTCCCTTTATCTCTCTTTGATAGTGATGTGAAAAGCGTGCCAGGACTCAGCTGGTTCAGAGAGGTCCTCCATCTGCAAAGGTAAAAAGTTTCCTCCTTCCTCTTTGCCTCTATCTGTTTTCCATTCTGCTCTCTGTCTCTGCTTCTGAACGCCAACCTTCACTGCTAGATGAGAAGACGTCAGCAGAATACAAAACATCGCCTTAACAGTCCAGACAGAAATTCTCAGGCAGCAAATATTAACAATAATCCTTACACCTATAGTATGTTTACAAGGCTTGCCTGCAGTTGTACAAAGGCGCACACAAACACACAGGCACAAGAGTAACCAGGATATTCATCATGTGATTTAGTGTTCATGACACAAACACAACAGTGTTTTTGTACTCCCCAGTCTTTGCATCAGGTAGGTGTAACAGTATGAAATGCTGTTTGCATCAGGGAGGCAGGGAGGAGCACCCAGAGTGTTAGCAGCAGGTTAGCAGCTGTTTGTCCAGTGTTGAGGTTCCCTCAAATAACCAAATTCATTACGACAAGTTAATATTGTTAAGTTGCCAGTTAAACCTAAAACATGCCCAGTACAACCGCAGTCTGATCTATTTTCAGTCAGTCTGCCACAGAGCAGTAGTTAAGGCGGGTTTAAGGCCTGATCAGACAATGCACAGTTTGCAGGTTACAAAATGTAACGCGTACCACACTGCTAGAAAACAACTTATTCGAAATCTCTGCACTAATTTGCCTCCAGGCTGCTGTTTGTCGTTCAACTCGTGCTTATTATGGCTGGTAAAGTCTTATAGCTCCAGGTATCCAGAAACAGCCAGAACTAGTTTCTCCTTGTTTCAAACTGTAAACTTTGTCGTCACCACCACAGAAGGCCCCGTGTCTTTTTAATTAATCTGATTGGACAATAAGAAAAAATGGAAATGACGTTGCTTCTCTGCTCTGAGTTGAAGTTTTTACAACCTGAGGCATTCAGAGCGCTTCAGAAAACGAGGCACCCAGGGTGCAAAAGCTGTGTTCAAAACGCTTTTGGGCAATAGAAAACAACTGCAAAAAATGCACTCTGTCTGATCAGGGCCACAGGGGGCGTTGCTCAAAGGCATCTCAGCAGTGGTAATGCTGTTCTTTCACTTTCTCCTCCCCCCAGATTTATCCTGCAATTTTGTACTGTATTTTTCATTGGTTCATTTTGTGTTTTGTGTAGCTTCTTTTTGGTAAACATTCATGAATTTATCTACCAGAATGTTATTTTTTGTAGTGTGGAGAAGGGTTTGAAACAGCCTTCATGTTTCAGAGCCTTCTAGGAAATTGTATTTTTTTTATAAATATTATTGAACTATTGTTTATAGTAATAATGAATGAATAATGTATGATAAATTCAAATTATTAAAATCTTTGACCACAAAGAAAGATTTTTTTTTTTTAAGTATTTTTGGGGCTATTTTATGCATTTATTTTTCATAGGACAGCTGAAGATATGACAGGAAAGGGGCGGGAATGAGAGAGGGGATGACACATAGCAAACACTGGCGGAAGGTGGAATTGAACTCCCTGACGTTGCCAGGGATGTAGCCTTTCTGTGCACGGGGCACCTGCTCTATCAAGTGAGCTACAGGGTGCCCCATAAAGAAAGAAAGAAAGAAAGATTCATAAAAATCAAAATTAACAGTGGGAGATTTTTAAGATCTTGTTACAGTACTATCGATCCATAGTGCCATGCTCAATAATCTCTTCAGCTGCACCTTGAACTCTAAATTGCACTCAAGGTTGCACTGCGGGAAGTCGTCAGTCTAACCTGGAGTTATCACAGAGATCATCGACAGACCACATTCAGGTGTAGCTGGAAAGTCTACATCACCGAGGGGAGGGACGAAAAAAAAGGCTGAGAGAACATCATCATTATCATTAGTTTCATCGCTTATATAGTCACCGCGACCTTCATCATTCATCAGTTGAATCGTAATCATCATTATTACGACGGCCACAACTGTGCACGCCACTGTTGCTCCCTCTGTTGTTCCCATCTTCTCTCTGACAGAGTCACATGTGGCCTCCTGCCCTTGTCTGTCAGCATTTACGCACCCAATAATGTTTGACCAGGATTCAGGGCTTTTCTATTTCCATCCCTAATCCATGTGAATGAGCTGTTTGTGTGTCTGTCTGAGCGTGTGTGTGTGAAATTGTCTGAGGGGATGTGTATGTGTAAGGGTGTGTGTAATGAGGTGATTTTTATTCGTCCTCCCTGTCCTCCTGTCATGTCAAAAGACCACAGATTCAATTTGTGTGTTCAGATAGAAAGAGAGAGATTGTGTGTGTGCGTACAAGCGTGTGTGTGAGAGAGAGAGAGAGAGAGAGAGAGAGAGAGAGAGAGAGAGAGAGAGAGAGAGAGAGAGAGAGAGAG
>JBBPCS010004724.1:0-11078 GCA_037974645.1 Hollardia meadi | reverse complement strand
TATTATTATTATTATTATTATTATTATTATTATTATTATTATTATTATTATTATTATTATTATTATTATTATTATCCTCAGTGTTTCTGCTTAGCATCTCTACCCCAAGCCTGCACAGCTCATGGTTGATGATTAATCACAATTTAAGGTCATTTCTCTAAATAACTGACATTGATTTAGTGGTATGAAAGTAGTATGTAATTCTTAATTGATCCTTTAAAGCTTTATTGGAGGTTTATCTTCGTCTTTTTGCTGATCCAGTGGCAGGATATAAATGACTTACAGATGATACAGAGGCTTACATTTCTCCCAACTTCTGCCTGCTTCACAACGTTTCCTATCCCGTCCTAAATCGCACAATAAGAGGAAGACAGTAAGACCGTGATTGACTGAAACCAGGGATCATAATTACAACAGTTAAAAATGGCTGTTGAAGTTAACATGTCCTGTCAAGAAGATATGTGAAGTAATGAGGATATGAAACTGAATTGTCCAAGTGCAAAAGATAAGGCTGAACAAAAACATCTTTATCTGGGATATAGCAACAGTTCTGGTAAAGACATTTTCTATTTGTAACATTTTCTTTTCAAAAATACTTAAAGTGTAATAAACTGTCAAATAAAGCTTATTCAATATTTATACATCGCCGAGAAACAATGATAGGAGGATAACTGTAAAAAGCCAAATAAATCAAATGAATGTGTTTGTGTGATCATGAGGATGAATTTCCATTCATGTACACTGCATCATGTAGAGCAAACAGGGGTCTTCTATATTAAAGAAGTCAGAATCCTGATATGTTTTGGTTGTGTCAAGGTTAAATGTTGAGTTGAAGCTTGTACATAGCTTCATATTTATTATATTCTAATACTTGTATATAATTTTTTTTTATCTTTTAAATATTTTTTACTATTTCTTGTGTGTTTTGCAATTTTTGCACAGTCAATGGTGTTGGAGTTGTTGCAATCCCCATTTCACTGCTGTTGTATTTGTACAATTTGCATGTGACAAATATACATCTTGAATCTTGACTCTTGAATGAGGAGATTACTGTTTTGGCAGAGAGACAAAAAGCACAAGACAGAGTATTCCGTATTCTTCTTAATAGTACATTTCAGTCAATTAATTGGTAATTGGATCTTTTAAAATGTTTTATTTCAATTTGTGGATCTGTAAATCATGATTTGTTATGTAATCATCTTGTTGTCTAGTGTTCTGCAGGCCTAAATAGGCTGTGACCATGTGGTGTAGGATGCTTACAGTAAATCACTCAACATAACAAAAGGTATCTGATTAAAGTATCCTGGTAGTGTCAGTTCAGGTCAGGGATTTCCACTTTAAAACCAGCACGGTAACAATCAGTGAAGTTATCGTTAGATTAAATAACACATTTCAATAACAGTTGTAACAAGTGTTTTACTACAGTCCAACCAGCGCACATGAAAACAAGTTTCTGATAAAGAACCTAAAGACTGAAAATTACATAAAACAGTCAGTTTGTAGTAAAAGAACAAATGTTTATATACCTAATTTAATCAGGAAGCCACTTTGGTGTGCGGCCCTGTGTGTGTAATAGAGATACGCAGATAGCAGTCCATGGATCGATCATAAAAATGATCATTCTGATTAATAGCAGATGGGATGCAGATGGGTGAAGTAATACATAATTAATGAGGAAAATATTAATAACATTACCCCACAGAAGCAGAAACCATACATGTCTATTCAGAGACTTGTGCGCATTTCACACAGCGGCTTAAATTCATTGATGATTTAAATCTCCCGACAGGATCTGTAAAACTTTTTGGAGTAAAGCTTAAAGTTTAATTCTGTTTCCTCTGGAGAGCAGCCTCTCTAAGCCTCTCCTTCCAAGCATCAGTGTGTAACAAGCAGAGTGTACACTTTGTGCAGGTTTTGAAGCTGCTTATGTAAGCGCATCTTACTATTGACATTAGACTAGGATTTTGTTGGTCATTGGCGCAATCGGTTTCTCCTGCCTCAAGATTGCAAAGTGCCAACAATGTGCCTGACCACGCTTGTATATACCCATGAGCACATAGAATGGCACACGTATATTTGCTACTTACACAAAGTGGGCGCGGGGCGTGAAAATATCAACTTGTGTCGGTCAGAAACTAGTAATGTCACTTAGGCCAACTTATTTTCTAGCATGTCAGGCAGCCTATATACTGCATCGCTTTTTGTCCACTGGTGAGGCACTGGCACTTAATCATGTTTTATCCTCCATAAAGGCATCCAAGAGGGCTCTTTTACAGCGGTTGATTAATTGATTGTTCTTAAATTTTAAATTGTACTGCCTTTTACCTGATCTTTGTAAAGTGTCTTTGAGTTTTTAGAAAAGCGCTTCCTAAATAAAATGTATTATTATTATTATTTGATTGGCGATTCTTTAAAAAATAATAAAAATACAACCATGTTAAATAAAACATAAAATTAAAAAAAACTCAAACTAAATTTTTGAATGGCCTTATCGTATCAATGTATCGAGTCTCAGTATACTCTGTAAATTGGTCCAGATAAATGGGACAAAATATCTGAAAGCTGTTTTCGAAGATTACTGTTTGCCGCAGGAACATCTAGTGTAAGCCAGTCCAGAGAACAGGTGTATATAAGGTCAAGTAGTCCTTTATTGATTAATGGTCTCGCCTGACATAGATGGAGAGTCAGCCCACCTTCTGATACAAGACACAATGATGGGTGTCATATGGGTCATCACAAATCTAAGAGCTGAGTGATAGACAGCTTGTACATGTTTGAGGTTAGAGATGGTAGAATAAATAACATTATAATCTAATACAGAGAAAAAGGTCTCTTCCACAATCCTTTGCCTACAATCAAATGGGAAACATTACTACTATACAAAAAAGCAAGTTGCTTCCTTAAATTGCGCCTTAAGTTGTCTGTATGAGTGTTAAAAGTAAATTTGTCATCAAATCCAGATGGCTAATTATTTATGATGAGAAACCTTCGCAATCAGTGTACCATTTCAAGTGCATATCTGAAGACTACAGTTCATTTCCTTAATTCTGGAGGGAAACATAATGATCAAACAACCCATCAGCTCTAATGTTAAAGATCGCCCATGAGTCCAGGCTCAAAACCACCCGACAGCCTGTCCAATCCTATTGGCCCGGATTAACACCGGCAAGGTTATTTCCTTGGTGCTGTGACCACTTAGTTCCCCTCCATGCTCTTATTGGTTACATCAGTTGCTAGCCATGACAGATGTCAGCAGTTTGTGGTGAGGTGAGCAGAAATACTGACTTTATATCCTATTTTCATTATGTTTTTTATATATATTGATTATTATGGAGTTACATTGATCCATGACAATAAATAATTTCTGTATGGTTTTCAGTATTGTGAGAAGCAAGTGTGAAGCCTTGTTAATTTAATGTCAACTTATTTTTTTAAACACACACACACACACACACACACACACACACACACACACACACACACACACACACACACACACACACACACGTATATATATATAGACCTGTAGTAAAGAACAGCAGGGGAACCGGTCATCAAAGATCTTCGTTTCTATAAAGGAGATAAACAAAGCTGTGTCTACATGTGTAAAACCCTATTTTATTTTATTTTTAATAATAATAATAACAATAATAATACTTTACTATTACTAATACTAATACTTATTCAGGGAAGGTTCTCTGAGAGGCAGCCTCTCTTTTTCAGGATCACATTAATCACATTCACACATGGAAGCTGCCCAGTACAACCACAGTCTTATCTGCTGAGCAGCTCTACTGGAGCAGTTGGGGTTCAGGGCCTTGCTCAAGGGCACCTCAGTGGTGGTAATGAGGGAGGGGCAAGTGCTACTTATTCACTTTCCCCACCCGTTTGCAATCACCCATTATCATCTGAAGTCCTACTGTATTCCTACAGTATTTTTTAAATAATTTGTGTAAATCTGACATGTCTGTAATTTGTAACAACAAAAACGTCTGCCACAAATAATCTACCATATTTCAGCAAACAGAATGTTTTTGTTTTTTGTTTTTCTGTGGTTGTAGTTTCTTTGTAGGTGAAGAGTAAGGAAGACCCATGCAGAGAAAGAGCTCCAACCAATCAGACATTACAAGACAGTGTATTTGAGTCAAACATAAATTTATTTATCCTGTAGAAAGTCACAGCTGGAAGCACAAATGCATAGGGTCATATCCTCAAGTCAAGTCCAAGTCAGGCTCAAATAAGGGTGAGTTACTGACAACAAAATATCCATTTAGTAGCTGTTCTGGAGACTTCGAGCATATAAAGCAACTAAAACGTGTGCCCAAAGTATGTATACACTGTCTGCACTCAGGTTGCACCAAGACTCTGAGAAGAAATAACTGTGTTTGTGAGCATCTGAGTACATATTTGAAGCAGACAACTGTATAACTCTAAGAAAATAGACGTACAAATAGACACATCCACGCACTTCAGTAACAAATTTTGGCTGTGTTTTTACATCCGAAAACAAAACCAAAATTTAAACTTGTACCCTTGGTATGTGTTTCACATAATCCTCCCTTTTTTTCTTCTCTTTGTGTGACCTCACCATTGATATCATTTGTCAACTAGTTTTATTTTGACACTCAAATCTATTCTACAACCACAAATCTTTTATACACATTTATATTTTTATTCACAATTTTGAAAAGGGTGTTATACAACCACCAGCTTTGAAATTATGTCTGAATAACATTTTACAAACTCAAAATCTTATTGGCCCTTATTTGAGCCTGTACACAACATAAAAATCATAAAAACATAAACACAACATAAATAAATGATGGCTAATTGCTAAAGAAATGTACAGGTGAGGTGTTCCTTCCTGCTGCGGCATTTCAGCCTGTCGCATCTCCACTGGTGCCCTTAGGTTAGCTGCAGGGTCGTCAGCTGGAGGCCACCGTTCATGGATGTTTCGCCCCCTGTTCCAGTACATCTCCCGGTGGGGGGACAGTGGCGCATTGGGGATGTCTCCCCGCCACCCCCTGCAGCTGCCCTTACAGGGGTGTTGGCCCCCAAACATTGTCCTTCCTCCGAAGCCACAGCCGGCTTTCTCTGCCTCCTCTCCTAGCTCCTTCACGGCTTTTCGCAGGTTTGACCCGATCATGCTGGTACTGTGAAGCAGCTGGACTACTGCTTTGCTCTCAAAGCCCCGGCATCCGACCTCTACAGAGTAAACCCTGGCTTTCCAGCCAGCGTCTTGGCACTCCGCTGCCAGGTCTGTATACTTAAGGTGTTTTCTTTCGTGGGCTGCTGTCATGCCCTCTTCCCAGGGGATGGGAAGCTCTATGATGAGAACCCTTTTTTACACTACAGACCACATTACGATGTCTGGCCAAAGGGTGGTTGTTGTGATCTCTTTCGGGAAGGCCCACTGCCTTATGAGGTCCACCAGCATCTGCCACTCTTTGCCTGGTCTGAGTATGGTGTCTCTCTTATGTGCAGGTGCTTGTGACATGCTGCCTGCCTTGATGAATGTCGTGTAATTAGGCTTAGCTGTTTCTGGGTTGTAGTTTTCTGCTACCCTACATCTCTCCAGGACCTCAGCCAGCTTTGTCAGGACTTGGTCATGGCGCCACCTGAAGCATCCCTGGGTCAGCGCCACCGTGCATCCTCACAAGATGTGCTGGAGGCTTGCCTTGATATTGCCGCACAGTGGGCAGCCTACCTCACTCCCAAACCACTGGGTAAGGTTCCGAGAGCATGGTAGGGTATCGTAAGCTGCCCTTATCAGAAAGCTGAGCCTGGTTTGGGTCCAGGCTCCCTGGCAGCCCTGGGATACTACCTTGATATGGAAATGCACCTACTCCAGCCTGGTGACTTCATCCACCACCATGGCCTTTCGTTGTCTCTTGGTGGCTTTTGACCAGAACCGTTGTGGTGCTTCCCAGCCCAAGCCAGTATGACCGGTCTGGACTGTCCCCATCACCTCTCGCTGTTGCAGACTGGAGATGGCGTGGTCTACCTCAGCTTGCGCCTTCCATTTGTGGCCTGTGCGGATGGGGACTTTTGCATTCCTTACTAGCTGGTCGGCAGACTCCCTCAGCTCCAGTACAAGGCGTGCCTTATCTTGCTTGTACCCTAGGCTGATGGATTTCACAGGGAGCTCCAGCATGTTCCAGCCAAAGAGGCCTGCATCTGAAAAGCAACGGGACAAGCCTAACCACTTTCGGATGTAGCTGTTGGCTAGGGTGTCCATCCTACTGAACATTGATGTGGGGATCTCACAGATCTTCAGTGGCCACATCACCCATTGGTATAGCATGTGTTGGTAACACCACACCTAGTATTTTCCGGGGAGGTGGTTTTGCTCAATCTTGGCCAGGCCCTCCATGACTTGTACCTTGGCTAGCTTCCCCATCTGTCTGTCGGACAGGTCTGCGGTGTACTGCCTCCCCAGGCTTCAGAGTGGTTGTTCTGCCAGCGGTGGGATGGGCTCTCCTCCAGTGACAAATATTGTCTTGGCTTGCGGCACTCCTTTCCTTATTGAGAGGCTTATCGACTTTGCAGGCTTGATCTTTCTTCTTCTTTCTTCTTGCCCATGTAATCAGCTCATCGAGGCAGTTGAGAAGCCTTGCCATGCATGGACTAGTCTGGAGGATGCTCATAACATTGTCCATGTGGCTCCTCAGTGGAGGGAGCCTCTCGCCAGATGGTAATTTTATGCCCCCGACTACCTGCCTGGCCCCTCTGAGGATTATCTCAAAGGCTGTCACAAATAAGATGGGGGAGATGGCACAACCCATAGCGATTCCATATTCCAGCTGTTGCCATCCCAACGTGTAGTTGTCCAGAGCAAAGCACATATGAAGGTTGCTGAAGTATTTGGTGATGATGGTCCTGACACACTCTGGGACGTGAAAAAACTCTATGACGAAGTCTATCAATTTGTGCCGCACTGAGCTGTACGCATTGGCAAGGTCTATCCACACCACATGTAGGTCTCTCTTCTATTTGTAGCAGATGATTTTGACACTTTAAGTGGAAAATGGAGGCCTAATTGATGTGTCTTTATACTAGAATGACAACAAATTGTATGATGTGGCGTGGTATCTGGGTATGACCAAGGTTTAAAGTAAGGTTGTTGCCACGACAGCAGGTCTGTCAGTCATCAGGGTTGGGGGGTGGTGTAAATCCTTTTGGTGGTATGAGGAGGAGGTGGTGGAGGGTAGTCAGTGAAATCAGCTCATCTGGTAACAGGGGGGTGTGCAGACTCACAGACAGGAAAGGTTTCCATTGCCATAGTAGGCAGACTCAAATCTGGGACAGACAAACTCATCAAATTAATATTAGGCACTGGCTTTGTGCCTTCCCCTCTCTCACTGTTTTCCCTCACTCTCATCTATATAATCATCCACCTTTCCTCCACTCCTCTCTTTTTAATCATCTGCTTTTCATGCTCCCACCCAAACACACACACACACACACACACACACACACACACACACCTCCCTTACCACCATGACCACTCACTTCCACCAAATCCACCGAGAATATCTGTCCATCCACTCTGATATTACAGATTATCCAGTGATATTTCTCCCCTTGTTGTTTACTAGGTCTACTGTTGCCTCACATACTCTGTTTGTTCTGTTTAAAGGCCAGTAGCCCCTGGGTCTATATCTCACACAAATCCTGCATTTTTATGCCTCCACACTGGCGATAACCGTGGCCAGAGGCATTATGTTTTCATCCATTCGTCCATTTGTCCGTCCATCCCATTCTTGTGAACACGATATCTCCAGAACACATTGATGGAAATTCTTCAAATTTGACATTCACAGGTCAAAGGTCAAGGTCACTGTGACCTGTTAAATAAATCTTTAGTCATAATTAAAGAATTCATATGCTACTTATGACAAAATTTCACAAAAACTGTGCTGTATAGATCTTCTGTGCTGCTGGGTTGAACATGTGTGTGAAGATTCCATGTTTCAGAATTTCAGAGCTTCTTTACAGCAATATTTGAAGCATTGTAGTCCATCACAAGCTCTTTGATTTTGTTGATATTGAACTTCAGGTGATTGTTGTTGCACCATGTGACCAAGCTATCTATCAGTCACTACATATATTATATGAGTCTGGACAGACATGGATGGAAACTACAACTTCACTGGTGTGCAGAGGCATACCACCACAACGAGCTAATTCTAGTCTACATATGTTTTCTCTACATGGGAGTGTTTATTCATACAACTTCACAGCTGGTCAGTGCTCTTCCCCCTTGTCTTTGACAAAAATTAACCATATTTATTTCATTTTTTCCATCTTTCTTTGCCTTTCCCCCTGTCTCACTCCTTTTTTTGTCTTTCTCTAGGTTCAACCAGTCAGAGGTCGCCAACGGGGGCCAAACCCAAGATAACACTGGACCCCTACATACGCCTCAAATCAGACAAGTTAGACTTGGTGAGTCCAGTTCTCTGGTCAGAGAAATTATTTAATATATTTCTCCTGTTGTGTGATGCCAAGCATGTTTGGAGTGTTTTATTCAAGCCGTGGGGCGTTTATTCGTTGCTGTTGGTCTATTTGCCTAGTGTCTGCATCAATCCTTCTCTCCCTCTCTTGAGTTGCTATAGCAGAGCATATACCTAAAAATAAGACACGTGTACAAAAGCACAGAATACAATACTAAGGACAGAAAGATATGTAAAGGATAATGCTCAACCAGGTGTCCATTATCAGGAATTAATGGATGACGTGAAGGCCATTAATTCCTGATAATGGACAGCTCAAAGGGCATTATCCCACTTATAGCAAGACCATTCATTTATATTTTCATGTGTTTTTCAATCTAAATTGAAAGGTTTTGTTTTTTTCCCTGGTATCACCTGAGGGTTTCATTAATAACTGGAACAATCATTACTATCCCATAAGTTTCCTATGCAATGGAAATGTTGTTCACTACTCCACTAAATAGGACATACCTTAGATACGATTTGGCCACGGGAGAATTTCTTATCCGCTCTGATCTTAGAAACCTTTGGTTCAGCTATAAGCCGGAGAGCTAACATTATGCTAGCAAGATTTAAAGTCAATAGCATTACATATGGTTTGCATAGAGCAAACTTGACAGTATGTTTAACAACAAGACTATCTTGCTATCCAGCTATGTCAGTATGTCCCCAAATCAATATCAAAATTCCTGCAATATCCTGATATCCTGCAAAGTATTAGTAAAGATATACCAGTGATCTACACACTTCCTGTCTCCTAAGTGGGCGTGGTCGCCTCTCCCGCCCATCCCCACTGGGCATTTTTATTACTAACACATTACTGAGGGCTATTACTTGTCCCTGTCGAAACAATACAATTTTAGATTTTAGTCATAAATTTCAAGTTTGCACCTTATTTTGTCATTAGATTTTATCTGCTAGCTTAATATGCTCGCTACAGATCTCGAGATCTCTTGAGGCAGAGACAGGTCTCTATCAAAGTTAATTTTCTCCTGATTTGTCTGTCTGAACAAAGGCCATTTTAGTGTCAGAGTGTTCAGCAGATATGTGGCTTGTGAAAAATGGGTCTGATGTTTACTTTGGTGACTATGGCGAGAACAAATTGGTTATAATATGTGCTCACGTTCAGTTTTCCCATAAGAATGAATAGACTCAGGACCTGTCGCTAGTCTCCTAAAGGGACAGGGCAGTGATGAAACCCATGTGACACAGATACAGGAAATGAGTCATTAGTGAGCCGTCTCGGTTTCTGTACTGTCTCTCATTATCAGTACATTCAGAGGCAGTGTAGGCTGCTTGCAGTTTGTGTGTTACAGTCGCCATCCTGTGGTGAGGATGAGGAACTGAAGGACTACACTCTGTTTATAACAGATTTTTCTTCATTTAATGTTTTCCTAATGTCTTTCTAGGTGTCCACCGCCAGCACATTAATTTAGAACGGTGAACATACAGTTTGACTGGAACTACTTAGTAGGTGGTTATTATCAGGAATTCGCCTGCAACCAATGAGAATCGAGTATTCACCCAGACCATGGTATTACATTAGTTACTGTAGGAATATTTTGACTGCGTTCATTTCATCTCTGGATAAACACCAAAAATGTACTGGACGGCTTTCTTTTACTCTCTGATAGATCTGTGTTTCTCCTCAGATTTCTGTCAGTTTGTCTGGAGGCTGATGACGCTCAGTGGGGAACTGATAAACTTCTGTTGAACTCATAGTAGTCTTGTCCTGTTTGTTTAGTGTTGTCAGTCATTTTATGTATGTATGCTTATAGATGAAGAAAATTTCATGGAGGCTAAAATGGTAGGTGGAATTAACAATATACTGACCATCAGAGCCTTAGCAGTAGTGGGGCCAAACAAGGAAAGGTCATGGGGTCATTAGATGTAAAAAGGTATCTGCTCAGTAAAATTAATGGCAACCTGTCATTAAGGCCATTTTTTCACCAAAGTGCTTTCAGTATAATACCCTTGGTAACGTGTGTGACCCATAACTAATGTACCTAGAATCCTAGATCTGTTTAGCGTTTCCACCGCAGACAATACTCTCATGTAGGTGGAGTTGTTACCAGGGCTTTTGCGGTAACCACTTTCACTTTTCCAGCAGCTGGAAAACAACCGAGGAGACTTGTCTTGGTCTCGAGAAGCTGCAGCAGTTATTAACTGCCTATAGCCTAAGGCTTCATTACTGCCAGATCAACAAAATACAAACACACTTTTCTGCTGCTTGCTCTCTCTCTCACTTAACCGCACACTCACTACGCACACACACACATTTTGTGTTTTTATGCCTCCGTGCCAGTGATAGCCGTGACCGGAATCATTATGTTTTCAGGTTGTCCATCCGTCCAACCGTGTGTCCCATTCTTGTGAATGCATTATCTCAGGAACACCTTGACAGAAATTCTTCAAATTTGGCACAAACATTCACTTGGAATCGAGGATGAACTGATTAGATTTTGGTGGTCAGAGGACAAAGGTCAATATCACCAGGGCGTGATTTGTGAAAAAACAGAGGGGGGGATGTTTTGAAACGTTTTTATTCATGAAAATAAATCACGAATTTCAGAACTTGAACTTCTT
>JBBPCS010004723.1:0-11078 GCA_037974645.1 Hollardia meadi | reverse complement strand
ACACACACACACACACACACACACACACACACACACACACACACACACACACACACACACACACACACACAGTCTTTACAAAATTCGGGACATTAAAAATTAAATGAAATCATCTAATAATCAAAGCCAAATGAAGTGAATTTAAATAAATAAAATAAAATTGGATGTTTCCCTTGATTAATTTAGTGCAGCAGCAGTTGGCCCCGCTGCAAGACACTCCCCCCGGAGCTACAAGCTACAGCGGAGAGACTTAAAAAAAGAAAATCTCAAACTCCAAGAGCTCTCAACATCTCAACAAGACCACATGGAAGTGGACGAACTGAAGGGTTCCAGCAGCTGCATGACGTAACAGACCACAACTGCTCGACATTCACACTCGCAGCTCGTGAGAGTAAACCTTTGGAGCGCATCCAGGAGTTTTGCTCCAACGCACGGCTGCTGCTGCTCCGCCCGGTGAAATTAGCAGCGCCGCCGTCTTGGAAACCATCCAGCGGGCTAATTCATAATTGATCACAACAGATGAATATCTCCAGTGGCGCGTTTTTACATATCAAAATGAAAATATCATATTGTCTGATAGGAGAAGCTCCTCAGTGCTACGTCTTTTTTAAAGCCTCAAGGCAGACGAGGACAAAGTAGACCATTTTAACTCTCCCCAGTGAAGAACATGGGTTTATCATTGAAATGAAAAATGATAAATGCACTGCACCGCCATCCTACCCACTGCTCAAATGCCCCCTCCATCTCCTGAAGGAATAACACTAATAGGTGGCATGTACGTGCTGTACATACCAATCATTTTCCAACAAAACTTGCAACTGAGACAGTATTTTTTACCTGTAAAGTATTATTTCATCCATTTCTAATCCCTGTTTCTGTTGCGGTTATGTGATTTGTATGCACTGTGGTGTACAACAGGAGTAACTGGGAAAATGGCTGGTGGTTGGATAACATCCGCAACAGTGAAGGCTATGTCTTACTCAATTTGGTGACGTCACCATTGTCGAAAGCCAATCATATCGTCGCGCTGGTTGTGTAAGCATGCTGGAGGTAATAGCCTACATGTTCAGCTAGAGAGAGGGGGAGGGGGAGTGAGCAAGTGTACCGTGCGTGCGTGCGCGCTCTTCTCCGGGGGAATTTATCCAGATGTCAAACTGAAGTTACGGCCACAACTCAGCTCCGCTGCTGGGCGGCACTTCAAACATTCTCTTTCTCTACAAGTGTGTGTGTGTACATGTTTGTGTGCATGTACGTGTGTGTATGCATGCTCACCAGCAGTGCTTTCATCTGCACACCTACGGTGAAACACTATGGGGGGGCTCGGGCTACTGAGTGCTCACACACACAGGGCCTGGGCTGCATGTTGAGCAGCCCTGCCTTCACCCTTGTGCGCTGCGAGGTGTTAACGGAGCAGAATGCTCAGGAATGACTTGGAAAACATGCTAACATATTCCAACTAGTGTGAGTTTAAAGGTGTAATTATGGGGCTGTTATTGTTGCAAATGCGAGTAGAGAGTTGTGTAGCTGTATCTCAATCCGTGTGTGCGTAACCAGATTTGTTAATGTATAACACAATCTCTAAATGCGTAGTGAGATTTTTGAATATGTACAGGAGTCTGCAAATGTGTAATCAGAATCTTGGACTTCTGCAACATTTCCACCGTGGCAGATCCGCAAATGCGTTTTGCAAATGCGCGTGGAGATCCGTCTGTGCCGGGCTCAGCTTTTTGAATTTCCTTCTCTGGAAGATGACTGGACCTGTGAGTCACGCTTTTAAGCAGTGGCTGATACCATGCAAGTGAGGCCTTTCAAAGTGCCACGAGGATTTGTCCACTTCAACGACAACTTCCACATTGAGGGCAGCACTCTTATTCCACAGGAACTCTTTTTGAGAAGTTCAGAGAGCAATGTCTCGTCACCCCACCCACCACCAACAAGGGCACAAGAGCTGGCAAACTCCGGCAGTACATTCAAAACAAGCCAGGTAAGTGAGATTGCAAGACCGTCTGTCAGGGCAGCTCCTCTTGCATCATCCACGACTCCATACTGTACCAAGGGTCCACAACTCTGTCTTCAATATTCAAGATGAACGGCATGCACGAGTGAGCTTGTCAGACCGAGGCACCAAGATTGTCTCAATTCTCTGCAACACCATCACGAACAAAGAGGTGTTCTTCGACAACTTCTTCACCAGCTTCAACTTGGTGAAGACGCTGCACACCATCCTGGGACTGAGAAGTGTGTATACTGTACACATTCCTGTGTTTTTTTTATAGGGATGATATTAGTGTTATTTGGAGACATACCCACACCTCTTGGCGCTTTCTTGCTTTTGAAAATACAGCACGTAGCAGTGAACAAGTGTGTCACCTTGCTGAGCAATGCTTCAGTGAAAAGATTCGGAGGGCAGACACCCTCTGTTCGTTTAATAGTAGGCTTAAAACTTTCCCTTTTGATAAAGCTTATAGTTAGGGCTGGCTCAGGCCGCCCCCTAGTTATGCTGCTGTAGGCTTAGAGTGTCGAGAGACTTCCCATGATGCACTGAGCTCCTCTCTCCCCCTTCTGTTCACATTCATGTCCCATTATCAATGCATGTTACTAACTTGACATCTTCCCCGTCGTCTTCCGACGTCTTTGTGCTTTCTCGTCTCGCAGGTTCCTATGGATCATGGTTGGACCTACTGCTGGACGCCCACTGCTGCTATTATTATTATTATTATTATTATTATTATTATTTGTATTTATTTTTTTATATTTGTTTATTTTATCACATTACTTTTATTTTTTATTTTATCATTTTGACTGTTGCACTTTTTTTTCAGAATGTATTTATTGTATTTGTTATAACAAAATATTTTTATTAAATATGAATATTAATAAAAAATAAATAAATAAAAATGTATATTTTTAATTGATGAATATTGTTAAAGTATTCTACTGTCTGTAATGATTTTATATATAAAACAAAACTTCCGTTGCACAAATGAAACAATTCCATTGATGCCTAATACTTAGTTTATGCCTATAGAAATAGAAAGTCTTCTGCATCACATGCAATACATGCATGCATGAATGAGAGGAAACTGTGATGCTTTAGAGTTACTTCCTTAAAAAAGAAAAATAGATTAACTAATTGGCGGCAGGTGAAAATATGAATGCATGACAGTACCAAACATAGTGTTCGTTCTTCTCCAGTTCATTACAGGGCTGTGACGATAACCATGTGACCGCAGTACCATGGTCACGTGATGCTACCGCGGGGCTAAGCTCGTTACTGTCATCATCGCAATTTTGTTTGTAGAGTCAATCTCATGTTATTACACTGCACGATGCATTTGAGATATTGACATGTGGTTTGAGATGAGAGCTGTAACACAGCCTCTGATTGGTCGAAGGCACAATGACAGTGGACGGCTGACAACCACGCTAACAACAACAGGAACTGATTTCAACACGGAAAAACTGATAAATATTCACAGCCAGTGTCAGATTATTATGTTGCATTTATTGTATTTGGAGTTATTTGACAAAGCTTCTAAAAAGACACTGCAGTTCAAGGCTGGATTAGGTACAAAGCTTCTGAAAGGGATACGATCGCACTGCAGCCCTTGTGTACACGGCACAATGGTTCGTTTCTGGGCAAGAAAGCAACTAAGTCTCTCACATGCAATAATCCAGAGACATTTAACGAGTTAACTTCTATCTTGTAGAAGTACGATTTTATTTTCATCAGTCTTCTTCAAAGATTGGTCTTGAGGCAGACCCCTGCAGGCAGCTCAGCTGGAAAAGATCCGTTCAGCGACACAGTGCATTTTCAGATCATGTTAGATTAGACATCACATTTATTTTTTGCTTGCCAGTTGGACAACTGCATGAGGCACTCCACTTGCCCAAACACAGAGCTTACTTGCCCCGGAGGGGCTGCGAACTAAGCGGCCGCTAACAATCATACCACATGTTGTAATGCTACTAAAACAAACTAGTCTGGTACTGATTGATTGAGGAGCCAAAAGCAACATTATTAACCAGGAATAACACACATCACTCGAAAGACCAGGAAGCAGTGAAGAAAACACACACATGCAGCACTACTTTTTCACACATGCACATCAATGCAACAATATCTCTGGAATATACTGTATCACTGCAACAGCAGCAAGCATGGAATGTACCAATAGAACTGTCCCATTTTTTCGTCACCCCTCTGTTGAGGTACCTAGCACACTGATCAATACTAAAAGGTGGAGTTCAAACACAGCGTCTGTGCTCTGATGTAGGATTTCCCAACTCTCCTGTTTTTTAGCAGTCTTTATTCTTGCCGCCTGCAGCCTTTTTTCAAACAAAGCTCATCTCCTTGTTGTAATAAACCATCAACCAGAAGAAAATGCGCGAAACAAGTGTGTGTGTGTGTGTGTGTGTAGTGAGTGTGCCATTGACCAAGTGAGAGAGAGAGAGCGAGCAGCAGAAAAGTGACCAGGAATACAAACGGAGCAGAGGAAAACGTTAGCCTGTATGTCGTTGGTCTGGCAGTAATGAAGCCTACAGTAGGCTATCGGCAGTGTGTGCTGCACCTTCTCAAGGCTTTTCCCAGCAGCAGGATCAGCACATCGGAAAACTCCAAGGTTCTCGTCTCTGTCAACACGCAAAAATTAATCCCCATTCTACGAAAGTGAAAAGTATTCAAACTGCTCGGTGATTCAGATCCACTCCAAACTTTAACGGGGTTCTTTCTTGGCTCTTGCTTCACCTTTCCGCCAAGTTTAATGAAAATCAGGCCAGTAGTCTTTCAAACATAAAACAACAAACCGGACCAAAAACATGACCTCCTTGGCAGAGGCGAGGGCGACCTACCGTGACGTGAAGTAATTCACATGCAACACTGTCAATAACCACATGTAGACCACCTGTGTCAGAACCCCCGCTGTCCCGCCTGTTCAGAATGGTTGATTGCTTAGCCTCCAGTATTGCTGCTTGTAGCTTTCTGTTCATCCAAACCATTTCACACTCGACACTGATTGGGTAGGTTTATCAAAACATCAAGATTAAAATTCAAATTAGCAGACACCTCTTCAACCCAACCAATACTGGTTTTCGTTTTTTTTCAATTAGTCAATTTAACGACTAATTTATTGATTCTTCTTCTCGTTTTTATTTGTATTTTTTTTAATTATACGGTTAATATAACAATTAATTTACCCAAAGTCAGTCACGTCAGTCAGACAAACGATGGAGGTTAACGATCCTTGTGATGGCTTGTGTTGAGATGCGTGGTGATGTAACTAAACAGCCACAACCTTTTCACACTCTATCGCCGTTTGCGGACTATAGACGCCAGGAGCAAACTGTTGCCTCTGGCTGCACCGTTTGCAAGGAAGGTGCCTCTGTTTGACACTGTGCGACGTCATTTTAAAGCGATCCGGTGGCTGACGGGCAGCAGACCAATCGAAATTAGGAGAGGGGGAGCCGGGCAACTGCATCACCAACCTGCACTTTGTTCGCTAAACATCCAACCTTACCAATATGAGCACAAAATGATACTCAACATACACTGATATACGTATTCCCCCCTCCCCCCCCCCCAATCAAATGAGCAAGAGAGGAGGAACTGTAAAAAGAAAAGTAAGAATGATAATCACAGAACTGGAAAGAGAAATACAAACAGCAAGGAAAGGGGATAAAACAGACAGTTGGAGGAAGATTAAGAATAAACTTGGTGAAATGATAAAGGGTTTCAGGAAGAGAGCAAACGAAGGCGAATATATACAAAGAGAGCTGGGAGAAGAAAGAGATTCATATTGGAAAATAATGAATTAAAATAAGAGAGTAATAGAGAGATGTGGAAGAAAGAAAGACGGACAGATGGAAAGGAAAGAAAAAAGGAGAGCCGCAACAGAGAGGAGGGAGATTCGGTTCGTAGTCGTCACAGTAGCAGATCCCTCACTGGTCTTGCCATCTTGTAATTCAGACTCCTCTCTTCCTCTCCTTCTCTGACTCTCCTTATGGGTGACAGTCGGGTGTCTCTATTTGGTGCCAATTACAGATTGTTCGGCGTTGGCGCGCTGCTGGGACTCAAGGCTGTGCCGTCTCCGGCCCCCACAGCTCCCAATTTACCCATCAAACACCCCCATCTACAATCCGACCACTTAGGAAAGTTACACTGCTCCTTAATAACTCCCTCACTGGTTGTTATTGCTGGAGGGAGTTAAATGAAAGAGCAACCTTTTGTTTGTCAAGGGAAAAATGAATGAAAATGAACAATGGCACTACCCAACTCCAGGCCACTATGAAGAGAAAGAAATTGTTTTTTATTGGACCCTAAGTGATTCAGAATAATTTTTAAAGGGTTTCTCTGGACAAAATGAATCCCTGATGGTAAAAGGATTTTTGACTTGACTCAACCACAGGCGACAATGCTGGGTTATATTAGGTTGAATCACAATTAGCAGCCTTTGTAAGCAATCAGCACTCAGCAGTTTGATATGGCAGGATTCATAGCCGCATGAGGTGACTCAGCGCTGCAGAGAGTTCAAATTAGCCCTCCTCAAATTTATGCATTGGTCCCTCTGATTTGAAATGTGATTGGAGAACATTCGGAAAATCAACACAGCACATGAAAAATTTGAAGAAAAAAAAAAGAAAAGCCTCTTCAAAGTGGAAGTGAAAGTAGACTTATAAGCACTTATAAGTAGAATTTGTGTAGAATGTGATTACATCATTATTGAAATCCACAATTCTGATGGCTTTTTGTGTGTTGAACAAAGGAGTCAATGGTGGTGGCTGTTTTTCAGCCCATTCATGATCAGAGCCCACAGGAGCAGACAGTCATGAAGCAAAAAACATCCTCTCTTCTCTGAATATGAACCTCCGTCATCAGGAACATGACTCAGTTGTACCAAAGTTCAAATCAAACCGCTTGAAGCTATTGTTTGTTCCATTCTCCATCAAGCTGCTGACGTCTAATGCTAAAGCCCAATTCCAATTCCGGTTCCTTGGCCCTACCCCTACTTTTGGAGTGCCCTCGATTGGATAGTGGCCCATCGGAATGGCGCTACAAGGTATAGGGCTTGAAATCTTTACATAGGAAATGGCATACCGCTTGTTACGGATCAGTACCTGATGATGGCACGTGTGTAACACATGAAAAGAGGCTTCCACAAGGAATATTGCAACATAATTATATCATTATAGTACTATTACGACTACTGATCGGCCCAATTACTGTCAAAACTGACCAAATTTATAGGACAGAACAAGACAAATTAATCTATTGACAATAGTCATGAAGCATGTTTATAAATCAGCTATTTCAGTGTATTCCTGCCTGTAGAAACTTCTCCCCTGAGTGAGGAAGTGCAGAAAATGTACTGCTGGATTATATTTCAAGCTTCATATGGGCCTATGGGACATTGAAATAAACTGTAAAGTTACTGTCACTCAGTAATCGTTTATATGAAGTTCTATTGGCATCTTGAATAGCGATTTTTCTGAACTGCTTGTCATAATGATCCAATTTTGTATCCCTTTGTTTCTACATAAATAAAAGATACTCCAACTGATTTAAAACTTTTTGCATGATTATTTGCAAAAATATGGACTTTTTTCCTCCCACTGGCAGCCATGTTTCATGTGACACTGCCTCCGTTTGCAAAGGGTTATGGAACTTTTCTTCTCCCACTCAGTTGAGTGAGTCTGAAAACGCTCCATTTGGGGGGCTAGATGATCACTACCCCTCGATCCCTTAAAGAAATTGGACACCCTACCCTACATGGCCACGTGACAAATGGAGGGGTAGGGCCAAGGGGGAGAATCAATAATACATAAGCACTTTAGCACTTTAATTCTTATGGTTTCTTTTTTAAGCCACCTTTTTGTCAACGTTCAATGTAAGGTTTTATGTTTTAAGATGTTTTCATGGGAAGCAATTCTCTAGCATTGTGTCGAATGCTTCTCATGTTTTTGTGATGTTCTTTTATGTGAAACAAAAGACTGTTGCACTGTGCCCAAGACACATTTTTAACACAAGTTTACTCTACTACTCTCTCCCTATACAGGGAGTTGACAAATACCTAGTTGTCATGTAACCTAACAAGGCTTTTGTAGCAGTGTGCACAGTTGTTTTAGTGGCGTGGCATGACCCAAGGGATGGCAATGTTGGGTCGGTCAACCAACGACTTTGGCCCAGACTGAAACTTCTCAATAACTGTTGAGTGGATTATGAAATTTGGTTTATACATCCACTTACTATACTTATACTTGTGCATTGCAGAACTCATTAACAAACACTTAAAACACTGTAAACAATACCTGCTAAAACATTAGAATGTGAACATCGTCATGTAAGCATACTATTAGCATGTTGACAATTTAGCTCAAAGCCCCATTGTGCCTAATAGCAGCCCAACAGAGCTGCTAGCGAACTCTCAGACTCTTGCTTTGTTTTGTTTTTTTATTTTTTACATGTTTATTATTTTGTGTTTATGATTTTTGACCCACCCTTTGTACTTATTAGAGGCATATTTTTGATGAAATGTACAATATCAGGACTGCTGTATTTATTAAATATGTTGTAGAGATAATGTGTATCATTAAAGATATAATATGTAACATTTTTACATTAAAATGTCTTAACACCACTGGGCCTTTCTTTTATTTTTTGTTGAGTTGTGTACTTACATTAGCCCAAATATTCCCAACAAATCTCTAGAATCCAAACCCTAATCTAGAGAAATCTGTTATTCTCTGTATTTAATTTGGCGGGGAGAGAGTTAGAGAGAAGAGAGAGAGAACTTAATTAAACGTAACATGACTAAAACTGGACCAATGGATTTTCTACATATTTTGATGATGAAAGACAACCACTTAATCCTGTTAATCCCCTCGCTCCTTTCAAAGAAAACCACAGACTTTAACATATTACATTCAAGCATACGCTGGCCTCGTAAAAGTAATCCTCATGGGAGGAGACAAAATCTAACAGGCAATGGACATTATGAAGACCCCATGTTGTATTGGCCTGAGGTATGACCTTGTAATAGAAAATTGCACTCATTTTGACATTTTATAGCAGGAAACAGGTGATTGCTACATTCTATCAAAGAGGAGTTTCTGCTTTTATGCAGCTTCATTGTCGGTGTTATTGGGACACTGAGTGGAACTGAGCTGTTGTTACTGTTATTAAGTCCACCTGTGTTTTTCCTGCTAAGTCAAGTCATGTCTGCTGTGCAAACCATCCCTTTCTGTGTTTTCTCCTATAATTTGAAAAAAGTGCTTCAGTGATTCAGTTGACAATATGCAGCCCCCAACCCTCCCCCCCCACCCAAAAAAAACAAAAAAATCCCAAACACACACGCACACAGCTCTCAGTCCTCTTTTCACAATGCCATTCACATCTTTTTTTATATTTTCATATCCTCTTAATATCTGTGTTATTGGATTTTTATCCACAACATTTTATGTTTTGCATTTTCCAGCTTTATTAATTTAGTGATCCTGCTATTTTATTTCCTCTCTACTTAATTTTCCCCACTCTTTTCTGCTTTTTACCAATTATTCCTTCGTATGTTTCCATGCGTTGAATGTTTAAATAACTAGGACTGCATTTGACATAATTTTATATTTTTTATTTCGTAGCTCTGGTATATAAGACAGAGTTTTTTTATGTGCAACGAAAGCGATACAAATGCGAAAAGACAACATCAGATCGTGTTGTAAAATACTATAATGTGCCAAACCCTATGCTAAGCCTCAGTACTTTATGTTCACACTCTGTCATGTTGCAGATTGGCCACAGGCAAAATGTTAGTTGCTCCCACATACAGTATAAACTATGCTTTAATGATGGTGGGTCACAGTTGGAGCGATTTCGTTTTCATTCTCCGTTTGGGTCTATACATGATACTACTGGTTTTAATGATGCTAGATTCAAGGATTATTAAAGTATATTTTTGAGATTCAAGTGTGGACTGAAAACTAGAGGTGATCACAGCCCCTACACAACCATCTTCATGGTTCAACCATCCTGAGGAGCTGCAGGCTACTTTTATGTGAAGGTCTTTTATTGTTTTGACATCCTTTCTGTTTGTAGCTGTGCTTTTATATTTCTTACTTTTCTTTCTGTTATCCTGCTGTCGATGTAGCTTATTGTATGTTCAAGAATTTGGCCACATAGGCTGCAGCCTGAGTTGCTCTTCACTCTCTGCTATTTCAAGAAAACAGGAATCTTCACCAGATGATTGAATAGCTCCATTTGGAAGGAATAAGTCATTCAAGAACTTGCAAAACAAAATATATTTGTCAGAGTCATGTCTGACAAATAATAATTATAAAATAGAAAGAAAATGGCTCTGCAAGACCATACAAAACAATAAAGCAAGTAACGGTGAAATCCAATCCAACCCAATCCAACTTTATCTGTAAAGCACATTTAAAAACAACAGCAGTTGACCAAAGTGCTGTACAATCAAAAATAGCAACAAAACAAAACCATGAAACAACACAATAAAAAACACAAAGACCAGTTTAAAAGACAATAAAATGATAAAAGCAGAAAAGCAATAAAAAAGGCAACTCTCATACTGCATTAAAAGCCAAGGAATAGAGATGTGTTTTAAGACGGGACTTAAAAACAGGCAGTGCAGGGGCCAGCCTAACATACAGAGGTAACTCGTTCCAGAGTTTTGGGGCTACAAATGCAAAGGCGCGATCTCCCCCGTGCTTCAACCTTGACCTTGGGACAACCAGAAGCAACTGGTCAGTGGACCTGAGTGACCATAATGGGACATGAGGTTGTAAAAGGTCAGAAAGATAGGTTGGAGCTGGCCCATTTAATGATTTGTAGGCAAACAATAAAATCTTAAAATCAATCCTAAAACTAAAAGAGGCGCTGAGGAGGATACAGAGTCACCAAGGCTGACAGAACAACTTCTGTCAGACAAGTAAGACCTGAACCACTCCAGAGCAGTACCTTTAATGCCAACACAATGCTCCAGGGGAGAGATGAGTATACTATGGTCTACTGTGTCGAATGCAGCTGTGAGATCTAAAAGCATAAGAATGGTGGAATCCCCAGAGTCAGTAGC
>JBBPCS010004722.1:0-11079 GCA_037974645.1 Hollardia meadi | reverse complement strand
GTGTGTGTGTGTGTGTGTGTGTGTGTGTGTGTGTGTGTGTGTGTGTGTGTGTGTGTGTGTGTGTGTGTGTGTTACTGAGCTGAGGATTTGTACTGAGGAGGTGTGTGACCATGAATAAAGATTGAGGTTTACGGCGGTGTGTGTTTTCATCACTGCGCAGTAAAAGCAGCTGCACTGTTGTTGTTGTTTCAGAGTAAAATCTAAACCGTATGAACAGCCAGAGTCTGAGGTCACGATTCTCTGCCGAGAAGGTGGACTGACCCTCAAAGTTCAGGTATTTCAGGGTTTTGTTCAGGAGCCACAGTCTGGAAGAACATGAAGTGTCATTTGAAGTGTGCAGCACATCTACAACCAGAGGTAGCCAATGTATGGAAGCTAAGAAGTGCCAATCCAGGGAGAGAATTCATGCTTGTTTTGCCCTGTATTGCAGCTAAAAATTCTCCTGCGGCCCAAAAAGCATTTTCCCCATAGACGTCTTTGTAAAACTTTCCTCAAGCCGAGAAGTGACGTCATCACAATGTAAAGTCTATGGGCGGAGCGGGAACCCGTGGGCGGGGCCAGCAGGAGAAACACTATTGAGCACATTCAGTGGGCCACATAACCAGGAAGTGAACCAGGAAGCTAGAAAAGTACCGCCAATTTGACATAGTGGCCAAACCGTGGAATTACAACGTCACGTGATGCACAGGAGCCCAAAACGACTTTTTGAAAAACAAAATTGTCTAAGCTGAGTCTAAGTCAGTGACATGTCTGTAAACCTAAGGTATCCTTGTGTGTGTGTGTGTGTGTGTGTGTGTGTCACCACTGATGGCAGCGGGGGCAGCAGCAGCGTGTCGTTTGAGCATTCGGAGCAGTTGCACCTCCTCTCACTCCTCTATTGTTCCTATAAGATAAATTGGAGCCATTGTCATCGTTATAATTGAAGGTTTTTCCTGCTGCAGCTTTAACTGCAACACACACACACACACACACACACACGCACGCACACACACACACACACACACGCACGCACGCACACACACACACACACACACACACACACACACACACACACACACACACACACACAACAAACCCAGCTTCAAAGTAATTAAAAACATTAACACTTCAAGCAGAAGCAGAAAAAAAGAAAAGAGAAGCTCTCTTTTGTGTACACTCGCTTCCATTTATCACCCAGGACTGAGCAGAGAGAGGGGAAGCACGAGGATTTAGCATATCTCTGCGACTAAAGTGATGGAGCGGAAAAGAAGAGGAGGAGGAGGAGGAGGGGGACAAAGGGAGCCAATCCACCTGGGCTCTTTACTCTAGTCGACAGCGTAAAATGTCAGATACTCATCTGGAAATTATTTTCATTTCATACCACTGACATCTTTCCGAGCAGGGAATTTGAAATCTAATTAGTTTGACCGGAAAATGGTGACCAAGGTAGCGGAGTGTATTATGCAGAGAGAGAGGCCGTCAGGGCGAGCGAGGTTCCCCGGGGTTAACTGGAACTCAGGAGTGCAGATAAGGGCTACTGGGGGGAAGAAACTCAGGAGGGCTTCTCCATTTTAAACAGCCTTGACTAATAGAGGCAACCTTGAATTCAGCGCCGCGGCCTTCTGACAGCGCCGCGGCCGCTGAGCCCTGCCGAGGGCGCTGCAGGAGAGATAGCGCTTCCTCCTCCAGGGGTTACCGCAGAACTTTTCAAACTTCCCTTAAGTACTGATGAGGAGCCTGAAGTTGCTTCACGTGCAGCCGGCTCGGCTTCTGGTGCTGCTGCTGGAGGGTTTCCAGGTGTCTCCGCCTCAGGGCTGCAGCGTTTCAAATGTCCAGCCAGCTTTGGGGTTTTTGTTAAAAGCCGTGACCCTCGCTGCATTTTCTCGCTGTTTTTGAGCCCCAATGTCACATTTTTATTTTTGCAAAAGTGTTTATTTTTAGTCCACTCAAGCCTCCCATGTGTAACGTCTGAAAAACAGCAACTCATTCACTGGACAATAAAGACAGCTGCTCCCCGACAAGTACCACGCAAACGCTAAACATGATTATTTTCTTCATCATAGCCAGATTTTTCTAAAGCCAACGTTTTGTATAATTTAGAGAACCCAGTTGCAGCCTTGCAAGCCGTACAAACCACACACCCTAATAGCCACGCCCCCGTTAAACCACGCCCATTAACATCATTTGTTAGCAGCAAATGAAATAAAGCATGACTCTGAAACCACACCTCCTCCAAAACACGCCCCCTTGTACACGATGACAAAATAACAATAAAAATCAAAAGCTGCCTTACAGGAAAACTAAATAATTTGAAAAAAAATGAAAAATAGACATTTTAGCAACTATTATGCATAAATAATGAGGATATTGAGAATTAATTGTGTCATAAAATATATTGTACTTGTAATATTTATACATATATATTGATATTTAAGATATTTTATTGAGTGTTAGAAAAATGGGTATGTAGCAGTGTAGCAGTATGTATAGGGCTTTTATTGTGAAAGGTAGGAAAACAGAAGGAGTCTGTGTATGCGCTGGATTCAGGAAGAAGAAGAATTAAAAAGATGAAACCAGAAAACTTCAAAATTCATTATAAAGTGGAGCAAAATAAAAAGTCGTGGTCAGATTTGTGGAGACCAGTTTGTGCCAGACTCAGCAGTGGAAGCTGAAATAAAAAAAATACGAGATAAAGTATAACAGCAAGATACCAAAATAAATAATCACTGGTCCCGGTCGTTTAAGTAAACGTTATCGTACTTTGCCACTTTTTTTTTTTTTTTTAAATTTTTTTTACCTCTGTTAAGCTACTGTCATCGATGCCGCACTTCCTGTTGCAGTGTGCACAGAAGTTTCACATTAAAAGCCTCTCAAAGGGCATGTTTTTCATCTTTCCTGGCATGTTGTTAAGTTGCGATGTTTCAAAGAATGAGAGTGATTATGCCACAAGAAGGCTTTTAATTTGAAAGATTTGCAGCAGGAAAGGGTTCAGTTTTGTTGATGACAAGATCAGATCAGATGATCAGTGAGTATGAAGTACTTTTTCTCTAATCATCGTGCCTGCTCACAGTTACACTTAAAAAACATGTTTAAAAAAAAGTGGAAAAAGAAATTTATTGTAATATTCTATATAATTTTTCACGATTTATCACATTTGTACTGTCTCAGTATTCAGATTTGAGACATGCAGACACACCACCACAGGAGTGATTGAGCAACTTCCTGTTTGCCTCCTCGTACACGTCACCTGTTCAAAGATGGCTCCCCTGAGAACGACGCTCCACTCTGACGAGTGTCAGCGAGCTCGTCGAGGTGACAAACGCAGACAGAGTGGGCGAGTCTTCCAGGAGGAGCGTCTGCGGCTGAACGATCAGAAAATACAAAGAACCGACGTGACGCATTTTCATGCTGCTCTCTTGAGCCCTTTCAAAATAAATTTCTTTCAGAATGACTGAGGTGTTTCCAGGCGGGAAGTTTTTGTCAAACTGAACTCTGAAATTTAGAAAGACTTGATGATGGCAGGAGACGAAAGGCGAAAGATGGTGTGATGAACGAGCCCAGGGGCCCCCTCACTCATCCCCCTCTGTCTTCTGTTATTTAATATGTGGTAATTCAACAAAACAAATAATTATGGAACATGAAATGAGATGATGGAGTAAAGATTATTGTCAGTGTACAAGCCAGTTGAAATGTGTCCGTTTCTTCAGAGAGGTCAGAGCAGCCTCTTTTTTTTTTTTTTACCTCGGGACCTTCCTGCCTCCCCAGCAGGAAAGCAGGTTTTGCCTTGATGGCTTTATGTCAGTTAAAAGATAAAACATTATAGCACAAACCAACACGGTGAGCCTGGAGCTCTTCTGACCATGAACACCGACAGCAAACTTCAGGTTTCTGGCTCATGTAGTTGACATGAAGCCGTTTTAATCCAGACAGAGCTCCAATTCAGATTATCAGTGGATTCAAACCTCTGTTTTATGATTGTGTTTGTTACTGAACGCCGGCATGAAAATGTAACAAAAAACAGTATTGGATAAAACCCAACAAAGTCACCAGAAACAGTTCAGGGTTAACAAAAATGAATCTGAATCTGTGTTTTTATTATCATCTGATTACAAATAAAATAAATTACTACTTTGGCTCAGATGAAGCTGCCTCTGTAGTTACACGTCGTTAAATGTAGCAAGAAAAGACAGAAAAGTAACTATACTTCACTAAAGTATTAAGAAGAGTAATACTGAAGTAAAGTTCAAGTACCTAAGAGTAGATTGTTCTTAATTACATCACTTGTTGTTCTAAAGTTTGACACTATTTTCATTTTTACTGCAAATATAATTTCAACTCAATCAGTTATCTGTCTATTTGATGACTAATAATCGATATCAGCCCTGAAAAGCCTTGTCGGCCGATCCCTAGTAACAAGGACACAAGTATCACTGCATAAATTTTAAAAAATAGTTGCATCGCGTATCTCTACGGTGGCCCTGAAGGTCAAAACACAACGACTTTTCACATTTCAGTTTACCGAAAAGGTTGTGTTGTTGTGTTTATGTTGCTGTGTTTTGTAAAATGTTATTTTACGCTGGCAAGATGGCTAGCTCTTTTCATGATGAACTGATTGCCGAAACTTGTTTAATATCTATATATAATACAATCATGTGACTGTCAGTTAACTGTAGCAACACAATGTTTAGCTGAAACTAACTGCTGGTGGCCAATTCAGTAGAAAAAAGGTTCCATTAGCATTTCTCTCTCCGTGAAGTCCAGGGTCAGAGGTGTTAGTTGTTGTTTCACAAAGTTTCCCTGCAGGCAGCAGTCCAGCTGAACTTGGCTGCTGAGTCCTTTTCTTTTTTGCTTCCTTTTGTTCTGTTTCGAGTCGAGTTCAGAGTCTGTTGAGCCGTGCAGCTGCGAGGGCGTCGGCGCTCCGTAAGCCTCCTGCTGACACGACGTTCAGAGGCAAAGCACTTATTAAACAGCTGCTCTGAAGTCAGCAGCCGCTCGCACATGACTTAACATTTTTTGCAAGCACCTTGCTTTTGCATGGGAAGTGCTTAAAAACTAAAATCCACGGCAGCGTGAGAATGTGGGGATGGGGGGTGCGGGTCGCTGCTCAGCACTCGCCGGGATTAGAATGTACACATCAAGCCGCAAACAGACAGAAAAGCCGACTGTAGCTCCTTTTGCAAAAAGGAGGCAATGAATTTAAATTATGCATGAAGCAGAGGGCATTTTGGGAAATAAGCGCCATTCCCCAGGAGAACCGGCGCCCCCCCTCCTCCCACCTCGGCCTCCAGTATCAAAGAATGATCTAATGTCACGCACAGAAGAAAGGTTATTTTCTGCATACGCATTGATATTTCTGCTTCCATCTCTGACCTTTTTCCATTCGAAACTGATTTTTTAAAATGCGAACTCAGCCCTCCGTCCGTCCGTCTGTCCGTCTCAGACGCTCAAAGACATCAAAGAAAAAGTGAGAGAAGAAGAAGATAAAGACAAATCCAGAGGGGGTGAAACCATGAGCTTAATATTCACAATAAACAAAAGACAGAAATTAAAGAATGTATGAAACATCTGTCACCTTTCATCGTGTCACTTGTTGTAGGTAAAGAAAACAAGCAGTTACCCTGTTGTTGTTGGTTTTTTTTTTGCTTTAATTGGCTGTTTGTGCAACATAATTAACGTTTTAACGAATCTGAGCGTGTATTTTTTTTTCCTTCCATCCTTTAAATCAGCTGATCCTGTTTCACGCTCAGCGCCCGCCGTTTGAAATGCGCTTTCCGTCTTTCAGCAGGAAATGAAGCGACGTTCCTGGCACTTTGTGAACTATTAGTGACATTAAAAATACGCACTGAGCTTTAATTAATTTCCTTTCGATGGAGAGCTGTGTGTGTGTGTGTGTGTGTGGGGGGGGGGGGGGGGTCCGTTCATCTGAGTCTTTACTCAGATGAACTGTGACACTGCATTGTTTTTTTTTAATTAGGGGACAAAAACAACATTTACACAGAGATCTTTGAAATGTTTGTGACTGGAAACATTTATCCGTCTTCTGTCAAAAACATTTTTATCTGCAGTCGACTTCAGCTCTCATTATCTCAAAGGGAATTGTGCAGCAGCCAGGCATTAAACTTAAATCACAGAGCGCAAACAGGCATCTGCTCACAAGACAACACATGAAAACAAACATCACAAATGAAAGAGACGGACAAAAGGGGGGAAAAATATGAAAAAATAGACAAGTTATGGACAATTGGACATTAATAAAATAATTAATCTGTCCTTTCTCCACCCGTTTGATCAAACAAACTTCACCAAAATATCTGACGACGTTCAGCAGCAGTCTGTCCAACGTGATCTCATGTGACGTGTATGAACAGCACCACATTTCACGTGTCAGTTCACACATTTTATAAGTTTTAGACTGACAAAATTTGGTTAACTTAATCTGTTTAGTTATGTTTAAATACTGGGTTAAAGTCACATATTTTTTCACATTTAGCAGCTGAAGATCCAGATAATTATCTCAGGAGTTGGTGGAGACCAAAAACAGCTAAAAGAGAGGAAATGCTGGACACATGAGGAGGGAAGGCAGCTGATGCTAACATGTTAGCCACAACAACTTTATTAATATGCTAATGAAGTGGGTTTGTTGGTTTGTTATAGAGCTCTTCTCCCTCTTGTTCCTCACCTTCATCTCCATCTCTGCTCCTTCCATCCTCTTGTTGTTTCCACGTCACTCATTCTTTCTTTGTCTCTTTCTCTTTGCAGACCTCAGGCCTCTTCCCGACGTGGCGATGACCGGTAACTGCACCCACGAGTGCACCGAGTTCGGCCACTCCGACTCCTGCTGGATGCCCGGCCAGCCTTCCCCCAACCGCAGGGTTTCCAAGAGCGCCCCCAAGCTCTCCACCTTTGTGCCTTACCAGGAGATGGACGGGCAGGAGCAGCTGATGGCCAACGGCAGCCCCAAGCCTCTGATGACGGAGGAGCGCGGGACGGGCAGCGGCGTCGGCGGCAGTTCCAAAGTGGCCAACATGCGGTTCATGACGCCCTACAGCAGTGCCTACCCCGGGGGCGGAGACTCGTCCGGTAAAGACTGTGGGCTGGAGGAGATCCCCCTGAGCCAGGCAGTGGAGTACCACTCGGCCACCACTCCGACCGGCCAGACCTCCAAGAGGGAGATCTACCTGTGAGGGCGCAGCTCTCTACCTTAAAACCCCCAACCACCTCCCTGCACTCCTCATCGTCCCCAGTCGCTGCTCGCCACCACCTGCCCCGCCCCCTCACTGCCGCCCCCTGTGCCTAATACTCGCCGTGCCGCAGCTCCGACTCCCCTTCTTCCTTTTTATAACTGCATCCACCGTACAAGGCTTTAGACCCTCGCCCACTGCCACCACCGCCACCCTGACCCTAACCCTCTAGAAACCAATCAAATGTAAAATAGAATTAATGGAAACCAATTGAAGAAAACACGCGGCTCCTGCTGCTGCGGAAGGAATGTAAACTACACCACATCGTTGTGATAATTTAATGGGAAACTATTTAGCTCCTCAAGTATTTGAGTTGGATTTTTGTGTGTTGCTTTAGGCCATGTTGCTGTGTTGGACCAGAAAAAGAAAAAAAAAACACCTTCGGGGGGGAAGAAGGAAAAGTACATCTTGTAAATCCTACTTCAGTATGCTGTGTAATGCTATCTATCCTGATTGTTGTTTTTTTTTATTTTGTTTTTTCTTTATAATTTTTCTCCGGGAAACACATTTTTCAGCCGAGTTGCATCAGATCAGCCGGGCTCGTTTTTATCAGGAGCAGCTTGTCGTCAAGACGTTTACAGGAAACGCAAGCTGTTCTCCGGAGGTGTTGTTGAGAACTTTTTCAGGTATGTTACTTTTCTTGCCGTGAAGAGGTCTTTTTTCCAGTGTACAGAGCTGTAAATACAACAAACATGGAGGAAACCGCTGTGGCTGTAAGTGTGGATCCGTGGCTGTCGTGCTGTCTGGAGAACTTCATGTAATGTCTGATTGATGGACTAAAAAACCTTCGCATGTACAGAGAAACGGCGCCGCGGCGTTCACCGTCACACTGCAGGAACCTGGACTCTAGAGCATCACCGACGGTGCCGAGTTACAAACGAGAGTCTTCTTTTTCTTTTCTGTCCTCTACAACTTCACACTTGAATTTGGGTTCACGAGGGGACAAGCCGATACCGATTTATTCAGAACCGAAAGAAATTTGAGTTCTGAGTGTTTCAGTGGGTCAGCTAAAGCTGAAAGAATCCAAGTACCAATCATTTTATAAATGCTCTTGTCAGTAGTATACCATAAAATTAAAAAAAACTGAACTGAAATTTATTCTCGCAGAAAAGTATCCAAAAAAAAGTCATGTGAAAATATACATATTTTGGTTTTCTTGTGCGAAAATGAAATTTTTCCTTTCCCGATAGTGAAATAACTTTTCCACCTGTGAATCTTGTCAATATGAAGTTAAACAGACGTTCACGTGTGGAAAGTCTAAAAGTCCCACTACCCCCCCCTTCAGGCTGCAGTGTTCATTGTAGAGCTGAAACTTATCGTCCATCAACAAAAAATAAATCTGCAAAAATTTTAATCGTATACTACGGTTTAGTATTTTCATTTTTAAATCCAACACAATTATCAAGCATTATTTGGGTCCAGCTTCAGTTCCAGTTCTTCGTGGGAAAACTAGCTAAAATTTCTGAAAACAATCTTTTAAAGACCAAACAATTACCTGATGAACCAGGAACAAAAAATTGGCATCCCTACGATGCAAATGTTTTCTTTGGATAAAAATGAAATGTTGGTTCTGAATGTGGTGCGAGAGGAAAGGTAGAGAGGTCAGTGAAGCCAAAAGCTGGTCATCCTCTGGGGAGCAGGATTGTGATCAAGCTGTCGCTCTGATTTTCATATTTCTTGAGCTGAAGCAGAAATATCGAAATTTGCTTTATTACAGTTACAGAACAAAGATTGTCATCAATTTTCTTATACTTCATCCTCTGGGGAGCACGAATATTCAGGGTTAATTTAATCAAAATCTACTTATTTGTTTTGGAGATACTGAAACTTGTTAAGGGTCAATTTATTAGTGAAGATTGGAAAAATTTGACCTGAGGGACCAGGGGGGCCATCAAAGTGGTGATGTTTCATCCTCTGGGAAACATGAATGTCCACAGTCAGTTCAACCCACCCGCCAGAATTAATGTCGGCGTTATACTTCTGCAAACCAGGCACGTGTTAAAAACTTGCATTTGAATTTTCAGTTTTATGTTGTGACAACGCTGTACTTAAAGTCTGGTTTAGGCACAAAAAATCAGATCATGTTTCGACTTAAAATATCTGGTGTTCTCACCACAAACTGGAAGCTTGCCTTGTCCAAAATATCCAATGTAGTCACCAGAAACGCGACAGGAAGCTCACCCAGGGTGTCGATCAAAATATCCACTTTAGTCTCCACAAACAATGCTGGAAACTCCCCCGATGTTTTGTTCCAAATATCCGTTTTTGGTGCCATAAATCAGCAACAACGCTCGCTTCAACGAACCGGTTTGTTGGTTGTTTGAAGTGGTCTCGGTGCAGAGGTCTCTCTGGTCGGTAGGCCAGATGTCTCACCAGGAACAACTCCTCCGCCCCCCGATGAGGAACAGTACCAGTACCAACCTTTAATTCAGGCGACTGGGCTGTCGGTTCGATATCAATCTGCTTTGTAGTTGCTGAGATATCTTCTCAAGTGTCAGACGGACTTACTATTATTCTTATTCTGATTGGTGCTACGGCATGTGACTAGGATTAATGCCAAAATCATTACACAACAAATAGATTTTAACAACAGAAGACGTGTTGTTTAAAAGGTGTTATTTCTGAAACGGTGGTACAGGCACAAGGCGACTGTATCTCTGCTCCACACATCACAGCTGTGCAGCTCTGTGTCTGTGGTTTGTGCTAACCGTGGTGAATGTTTCCCTGCTGTGTTTTGGAGATTGAAGGAAGAGCTCTCTGGTCAGCATCGCCTCTTGTTAGTTCCCATCTCTTTGCCTCCTCAGTGTGAGGCCGAGCCGTTTAGCACAAGCATTTATTAAACCTGTTAGCCGTGTGGGGGGAGGTGGGCGCCGCTTCCTGCGGTGCTGCAGTCGCACAGGAATGCAGGATTAATGACACCTGTTACAGGCCCAGAGTCCACTAACACCCACTGCACGCAGCGCAGCAGAGGAGCTCTAATTACAACCCGAGGCCCTGCACATTACCGCCGATAATTTGTGGCAGTAAAAAGCGAGCCGGTTTGGAGGTTCTTTCATTCGGAGCCTGGTGTTAATAGCTGCTGAGGGTAATGCGAGATTTCACCTGTAGTGATGCACGCCGGCTGAGACACGCTGGATGAAAGGAACGGCGAGAGAGTGTTCAGCAGCAAAAAAATCTCCCTAACAAGTCATTTAGTCGCTCGCTGAGTCCTGAAGTCTGAAAGCAAAGCGAGAAGCCGGCGATTATTTCACCTGTTTCCACGACACTCTCATGAGCATTGTGGGTAAAAGTGTTTGTTTTCGTAATAAGTATCATCCTTCTTTTTTAACCTGAAGGTCTGGACCTCATGTTGCTGCAAACTTGATCCAAAAGAGACTTCAAAACAAGAAATCTCCCGTCTGACTTCAACAGACCTGAAAGAATTTATATTACCGATAAAATATAAATCAAATCACTCAAAGCAAGAACGGGAAAAGAATAAAAAAATTATGGAACACAAAATATATTCGACTATAAAACAGGAATGCGGCTCCGATAGACAAGGTAGCAGAAGTTTTAAGCTGTTTTAACATTAATTTCATGCATTTTTAATAAAAACACATCAACATTTGTGATGCTGATGATTTCTTTGAGCCTTTTCCCCACAGACCGTCATAAAACAGGCGTCTCTCAGTAACTTTATTGTCTTTGATCTTTCTATCACAGATATTTAATATTTGTAAATGTTTTTTTGGGCCGAGAAAAGAGACACTGATGCACATGTGCAGTGGGCGACATACAGTATGAAAAGTGTGTAAGCACATCAGACAGTTTTCACACTTCAGATCCATTTTTTTTGGGGGGGGGGGGGGGGGGGGAT
>JBBPCS010004721.1:0-11079 GCA_037974645.1 Hollardia meadi | reverse complement strand
CAGGCAGCCCACAAAAAACGGACTGGGTTGTCTTATTTCACCGTTTGTGGGTTGGTAGGGACTCCAGATACCCAAATGTATGTGCAAAAACACAGAAAAAGTGAGTTCTTCATAATTTGTCCCCTTTAAAAATAAAACACCCTGTGCAGACTCCTGATCGTATATCACATCAAAACAAACCAAAAAGGAAGCATTTAACTACATAGCCTACTTAGCCATGGTAGAAGCACAAAAATTAAAGAAGATTTACCTGATCAACAACATCTGAGCAAATCAACAAAAATGGGCAGGCAAAGTGCTCTGCTTTTGAAATGCTCCAAGTGTGGTATGAAGCCTTGTGGAAGACGGAACAAAACATTCCACAGTAGAATGGGGTTAGTTGGGTTGGAAACTATGTCTGAGAGTAACAACTTATACGGTTTTGATTCTGCAAACAATATCTTTTGGAACTCCAGCTAGATGAGTATGGACAGCATCACAATACCACAACATATCCATATACCGTATGTGTCCACAGCAGAAGAGTAGGTAATGTATTTATTAGAACTGGAAAGTTTAACCTCATTGTTAAAGTCAGTGAAGATTTGCAGTTCATATTGTAGTATATGTGGATAATTGGTATCTCAGCCCTAAAAGCTTTGAGCTTCTGTGTACAACATAAATGTCACCCTACCAACAAAGAGGCATTGGATGTGTTGTATTGTTCATTTAGTGTAAAAGGTGCAAAATTACCATGGTGACTATTTACCATGTGTTGCTGCAGAAACAAGTAACAAACTAACATTAAATAAGGTTGCTGAAGTGTCAAGCAATCTGACCTGTGCCCACACAACATAATTTCTCAGTAAAGTTTCAGGTTACAGGTATATTTATTCCACTTGTCTGCTATGCAACATCCTTACTTGATTTTGACATTAAGCCCTAAGTTTAGATGGAGTAATGTTGATGTGTGGAATATACTGTATACAGATGCACAGTGGAGTTCCAGTAGAGGAAGCCAGAAGACTGGGTTTACTGTTGTTTACCTCCAGCTTCAATGCTCTTTTTCATGCTTTTGTCAAGAGAATAGGCTCACATAATTTTCCTGAGCTAGATCATCCAGAGTTATCCAGATCTGTGATCTAAAGACTGTTTCTGTAACTGGTCTGTATTAGCTTTGAGTGACATCCACATTGCTGAAACCACAGTGAATGGGGTAGCAATTAATGTAGCAGATATTGACGTCACGAGGCAGACATGGGGTTTATCTGTGTAGAGCTGCAATTTGTATAATACTTTTTGTTATGTAATACTAGATATTACTAGTCTGGTGTACTGCATGATTGTCATAGCAAGAACTGATCTCAAGAGCAGATCTCAGTACTTTATTATTGCAGGCTGTCAGTAAAGATATTCCTCCTACACTTGTGAGGTCATTAAGACACCCACACACTTAAATGACCCTGCTGCAATGACTGTGCAAGGACTGTGCTATACCTCAGGATTGTGGCTGACCTCACAGGAAATTGTAGCCACACACGCATAACAGCCATATGTTCCTTTTTTCAGACTCACATCATGCTTGTGGCAGTGTGCTGGCATGAAATTAAAATGAAGCTGTGGGTTATGATTCATCAGTTACCATATTCTCCTAATAGAGATCCACTGCTAAATCATATTTGGTCCCAATATCTGCAGTATCAACAGAAATAACCCGGTAAAACAATTCTTACATTTCATTACTTTTTGTATCTAGATCTAGAAAAAATACTACTTCTATTGTTCTTGCAACCAATCATTGTAACCATTCTTCGATTTAATGCAAGGTGTGATTGGCCCACTCACAGCTACAACCCATACAGTCTGTGGTGGTGTGAAAATAAACAAGGTGTATTTGATGGAGCTAACATTTTAAAGGATACGCAGCCCTATTGACTGCAGCTCATTCTAAATTTTGCGCATATGGGAATATTTTGTTGTTCTTGGATATATATACAAGCATTTTAGATATATTAACTTCAGTAACAATATGTCATAAATGACCTCCTTGACCCCAGAGTTAAGTTTTTTTGTGTCCAGTATGTCAGATTTTTCTCATCAATCCTGTATAACACTTGGTGGTGGACTGGCACACGCAGCTCAGCTGGAAAAGCTCCGCTGCATGTATGAGTGTGTGTGTACCTGTGCTTGTTGTACACACCTGTGCAACAGGTGATATCTTTATGTCTAACAGCAGAATTGGTTTTACATTTCTTGTCGATCAGTTCTCTTTCTGTCATCTTGGCTCGAGTTGAACTGAACTTGTTACAGTCTGGCTGAAAGTGAGTCCAGGGTGCGCTGGATTTAAAACACAAGAATAAATTGAAAGCATTGCAAAATGGAATGGGGCACAATAATCATTGTATCTCTATTATCTTGTTCTCACAATTTTTAGAAGCCAAAGTCATAATTAAAAGTAAAATTCAATTAATTGCCCAGACATATTTTGTAGACCATGATCAAAATTTTTAAGATATTGTGAGCTGTAATAATAATAATAATGATTTTAGAAAGTCTATACAGCAAAAAAAAATTAAAAAAAATGCATTTTTTGCAAATCGAATACAAACGTTGCACATTTGGAGGTGGTTTGAAATGTGATTCAAATTGGATTTCTCCAGCTGCTCAAAACAGATTTCAAAATGGCTTTTGTGTTGGATGGCCATATATTTCCAAACATTTCCAGTTGACTGCTTTCTATTTCAAGTCATGTCACGATTACTTTTTAGACTTTGGTTGTTTTAACTAACGTTGCATCTTTTAGCTGGGTGAAAGATCTTCATCATCGTACATCTGGATCTCAAGTTATCAGGGAAACGAGCTGAGCTAACGTGGCTCCCAGCCTCCTGGGCCATCCTGTGTCCTCCGAAGAGTGTTGGAGAGAGACACTCATTATTAACTTGAAACTGCTTTATTAATTTTCTTTACGGGCTTTAATTATTGGGTCCATTTGTTTTACAGATAAGGACCACAGCAACATTCGATCTCATGGATCACCTGTGTCTTGCTAACCTTCCCTTGTGTATTTAAGATGCTGTGTTCATGTTTGTCTCTTTGTCTTTTCCTCTGTTTTCTTGGACTTTGTATTTTGCCTCAACCCTCTCCGATTTGTTTTATTGCATTGGACTTATTACTTGGTTTTGACCCTTGCCTGCCTTAACTATCTGGGAGTTCACGTTTGTTAATAAATCACTTACTGAAACTGCTCTGCCTGCCACGTCTGCATTTGGGTCCAAACCCCTGTTCCTTAGTGTTTCTGGCACATCGTGACAGTACGAACTGGCCTGAAATGGACCCAGCAGACGCTCACTTTTCTTGGGAGGATTTGGAGGATGTGAAGTCTGCCATGGACAATTGCCCACGAGTTGTTAACAGTGACTTGGACACTAAGGACAAGCTGAGGGCTCTAACCCGGTTTGAAATAAACATTTATTCCAAGCCCTGGATTTTGGAGGTCCCAGGCATGACTGAACTGTTGGCCCAGTCAGAGAAAATTAGAGGGACTATTTTGACCATTGAGGATTCCCAGCCTGTCTCCCCGTCGGCTAGCCTCCAGCCTGCCTCCTAGCCGGCTAGCCTCCAGCCTGCCTACCAGTCAGGTAGCCTCCAGAGTGCTACCTCCCTGCTAGCTCCTGCTTCTGAGCTGGCTAGTCACTGGCCTGCTAGCCTCCATCCTGCCTTCCAGTCTGCTAGCCTCCATCCTGCCTTCCAGTTGGCTAGCCTCCATCCTGCCTTCCAGTCGGCTAGCCTCCAGCCTGCCTTCCAGTCAGCTAGCCTCCAGCCTGCCTTCCAGATGGCTAGCCCCAAGCCTGCCTTCCAGTTGGCTCCAGCTACTGATCCTGAGTCAGCTAGCCGCAGGCCTGCTAGCCTCCTGACACCTCCTGCTCCTGAATGGGCTAGCCACCGTCCTGCCAGCTCCATTCCCAGAGGGGCCCTGTCTTTATCATTAGTCTTCTAAGAAGTTTCTCCTGTTGGCCCTGCCCCTAGGCTGACCGCCTGAGGCCTCTGGTTCTCCTGCTCTCAAGCCCCTGGGCTGTCTACCCAGGATTTTTGACTGACTGTGATTGTCTGCCCCACCCTGATTGGTTTCACCTGTGTCTTGTTAACCTTCCCTTGTGTATTTTAGTTGGTGTGTTCATGGTTGTCGGTGCCAGTTCGTCGTGTTACCATGTGTGCATTCGTGCCAGCATTCCCCGTGTTTTTCCTCTGTTTTCTTGGACTTTGCTTGTGTTTTTTTGGACTTTGTATTTTTATTGCATTGGACTTATTACTTGGTTTTGACCCCCCCTTAACTACCTGTGAGTTCACGTTTGTTAAATCACTTACTGAACCTGTTCTGCCTGCCATGTCTGCATTTGGGTCCAAACCCGTGTTCCTTAGTGTGGCAACCTGATGTTCAAAGCGGCTCATAATGATGAGATCCGGTGAGGCGCAAAGCAAGATGGTTGCACAGCACTGAGCGCTGACACATAACCCTCCCTTTTCAAGTTCATTAGGGCTCATAGACAATATTAAATACAAAGTTTGAATGGGAGAAAGATAGAGCTAAAGATATGACCTCAAAAAAAGATGCAAAATCGACCAAGAAACAAGATGCCAGCAGACGCCAAGCTAACGATTCATCCGAGGAAATAGCTACGCTAATCAAACAAACAATGGCAACAGAGATGGAATCGCTGCAAGAAACAGTAGCCCGCATGCTAAATGAGTCATTGGAAAAAGCTCTCGACCCCATACAGAAGCATATGGCAGAAAATGGCAACATTCTCCGGTCGTTAAAGGAGCAAGCGGACACTCATGCAAAAAAAATTTAGCACGGTTTTCAACAAAATAGACCACATTCAAGCTAGCCTACGCAAGAACGAGAAAGATACTAGCTCCTGTCTCATGCTAGCCTACGGAAGAAGCTAAACTTCCTAAAAGTTAAAAGCGTATGGTACAAGTCATCTCCATTATGGAACAATAACCACCTTCTATCTGGGGGGAAACCATTCACTAACAAAACTTGGAAGGGCAAAGGTATTACTACTCTTCAAGATATTAATGGGGCAGGCACTATTCTTGACTTTCAAGAGCTTGTATCTCGATATAATATTGATAAACACTCTCTTCTCTCTCTCACTCTCTTCTACTTTAGAATAAGATCAGCGTGTAAAGCCAATGGGGTTCCCTGGGGGTCAGAAAAGGACCATCCCATGTTAAACTGGACACAGAGTGCTCCAAGACAGATAGTGTCATATATCTATGATAAATTAAATTCCCAGAAATATGTGCCCACATCAGGAATGAAAGCCTGGGATAGGGATATGTGTGAATTGGGACCAGACTTAGACTGGGAGGCGATTTGGGACAATGTTGTTGGTTCCTCTAAATACAATTTTAAATTATATGTTTAGGAATTTAGGGTAAACAGACACAGAAGAATTATTGCCATCGCCACTTCCTTGGCAGAGGTAATAACTACTAACTTGTACCTGGATATACTTTGTCGGACAGTGGGTGGTGTTAAAGACCTGGATGTTTGGGCATCTTCTTGTTCAGCGTCCTTATAACTTACAGGGTGTGTTGTTTTTAAATCTTTGAAGAAGTTACTCTTGTTGCTGCTGTGTGGCACTTTCTTGTCACAAAAAGTGCATACTGCTGTAATTTTATGGACCGGTGAAAAGCACTTCACCACGCCATGTTTCCTTTCTGCCATTCTCTCACAACACAAGTTTAATGTAGAAATGTGCGACTGCACATCAGTGGTTCATTTTCATGTCTCATAGGTTTCCACTTTAATAAGAAATATTACTGGGACCTACAGTACACATTATACATGAGTATTTATTGTTCAAAAATTCACATTTTAGACAATGCCACCTGTAACAAATTTACACATTTTTGCACATTGACCATAAGCAGCCCAGCCATGTACTAGGCTATGACCTTGTTTTATTTAATTTGGTTACTTTTTTTGTGTTACTGTCATGATTGTTGTGGCTGTATGTATTTCACATGTAATTCTGCTGTTGGCTGTTTCTTGTTACTTTTCTATGTCACTGTACATATGCAACCAAACTAGTTTCTGTTCTGGAAGTTAATCACAGTTTTATTTCAGAGATTACAATTTAAAACGTTTCTTACAAGTTCTGAGGTAATTTGGAAAAGTGCACTTGGTAAATTTTATTGGAAATGCTATGAGCAAGGTACCTGGATATGAGTTGGAGAAAGTTCAGACATACTCACTCCACCCAACCACCAGAAACCAAGACTGAGTTTATATTTAAAAACAAAATGAAGAAAATATGGTGGATTAAAGTTTAGATTTTTCCTGATCTTGCAGTCATTAATTAAAATACTCCTCTCGCTGTTCCCTCAAAATGGAGTTAGACCTAAGTGGACCATCCACTCTGCACTGTTCCTCTCCTGAATTCAGATACTCCCTTGTTTTCAACATTCAGATTTTTGATTGCAGTGTTGATGCTGCTTCTTTACAAGTTAGGTAAAAAAATACGAACCCATGCACCACTTCTCTCATGTCTCAAACACCACCCATTGTTCTGCAGTTATTTGACAAAATTGATTTAACCTGCACTGTGGAACTTCTGTCTCCCCCATATGGCAGTAAGAGTAAATACTCAAATACTGTCAACATGCGTGTGATGACATACAATACTTATAGTAGCTGTTGCCTGTAGCTCATTCTGAAGCCTACTCTGTCGCTACTGTTGCTCCCTCCTTTTGTTGAAAATCAATCTTGGCTAAAATGCATCACTACTGGTGAGCCAGCGCGGGAAAATCGACACAGACATCGACCGGTTTAAAAATCTGGTGTTCTAAAAAATGTGGAGAAATTTATTTGGCAGTGATCAGCTTAATCAGCATCGTGTGAACTCCTTTGGCAAGGTCTTGAAGTTAACAAATGTTCATTTATATGAAAAAAGTCCAATACTCCAGGTTTAACTAAACCCCCAAACCACTTTTTTCAGCTGAAGAGCATTGTAAATTAGTTTTTTTCCCTGAGCCAGCAAAAGTGATTAAAAAAACTCTGTGACATCAACAATGTAAAGTCTGTGGGTGTGCGTGCATATTCAGTGGGCCGCTTTTTCAGTTGGCTGCATAACCAGAAAGTAAACTCAGAAACTAGAAAACTTTTGTGGCGTACATGCCAGGTGAGCATTTGTTATTGGATAGAATAAGCTCCATCTTTGGTATAGGCATTTATATGGCATTTAGTTAGTCAGTTAGTTAGTCTACATGTGTGTATATATACATATACATACATACATACATACATACATACATACATACATACATACATACATACATACATACATACATACATACATACAGTTGGTATGGGGTTAAATACAAGTCAAATTAAATGATAACGACATTGATGCTTCTTAGTTGCTAATTTTGTGTGATGAAAATTTCAAAATCAATTATATTAATAATTTTTGCATTACATCATAAAAAAACTCAAGTGTAAATATGTGATACAGAGTTATTTCCCAGCTATAGTAACCACCAGAAATTACAAAAATTGTGAAAACTGTGAAACAGACAAAAGCATATACTGTCACATGTGAGAAGCTGTAACTAGAAAACCTTTAATATTTTTACTTGAAAAAAGGACAAAATCCAAAAATTCACCATTTCCCCTTTGTTCTCTCACCTTTCTCATAAACCTCCTTCAGGACTCCCTTCTTGATGAGCTCCTCTCGGCTCTGGCGAGTGGACATTTTCCTCTCCAACACTGCAGGCGCACAGAAGACATGACGTCAAATAAACATCAATACTCTGAACGTTTGTTAGTGTTGAGGAATGTGTCAGCTGTTGCACGTTTGTTTGGACTCCATCATTGTTGCTGCCCAGTAAGAATCTTGTGACTGAACGTCCGATTGTGCCCAGGCTTCACCACCAGCCAGCTGTTCCACACGGAGAGAGTGACCCCGACAGGTGAACACATAACATGTGCAAGACTGAGTACAGCTGTATGAATGATAGGAGTTTTATCTATACACACACATATGTGTGTTATTTCTGAAGAACAGAGCGTTGCGATGGACCACATCTAATCATATCAATCCGCAGAAAGAACTCCAGTAAATTTAACCACGCCATGTGACTGGTGACACCCTAAAAGATTTTTTTCAAATATTTATTTCAACATACTGTATTTCGCCTACTCAGTACTCACTGTGTTCTTGTTCTCCTTTTTTCTTTACATGGAGACAGTTGAATGAATCAAAAGTTTTGTGCTATCCAAACAAATTAAAGTTAATATAAGAAAAATCCTCCATGGTGTTTCCTGATGGAGTAACGTAAAGCAAACGGTTGAGTTTGTAAAGATGAATGAGGACAGAAACGTCGACATCAATGTTCCCACAGAAGTCCTGTTTACCTTGTCTCACTTCCCCATCAATGGACATGCTCAGTTTTAATGCTAATCTTGCTATGCTACGCTAATCTTAAGGCGGCTATGGATGCAGTTCCAACCATAGAATCTATCAAACTATTTTTTTTAGTGAAAGCAATAAGCTCTTTTTTTTAAATCAATAAAAACACATAGAAATAATATTTTTTCTTTAATAAGTAGCTGTGTAATGATAATAATAATAATAATAATAATAATAATATATTATTAGCTTTATTTGTATAGCACCTTTCAAAGCACCAAAAAGATAACAAGCACCAAGTGCTTCACATAAGTCATATAGTCTGAAAGTCATAGCTAGTTAAATGCTGAAGTAAAGATGTGACTTAAAAATATTTAGAGCTGGCTTCCCCGACATCTATAAACAGTGTGGTCCATAGCTTTGGGCCGTAATTGACATAATAAGCGGGATAATGTACAGTGATCGGGTTATTACCTCCGCCAAGGAGGTTATGTTTTCATCCGTGTCCGTTTGTTTGTCACCAGGATTACGCAAGAACTACTGAATGGATTTCTGCGAAACTTGGTGGAAGGATGGGGCATGGGCCAAGGAAGAACCCATAAATTTTGGTGCGGATCCAGATAAAGGGGCGGATCCAAGAATTTTTATTATCTCTTTCTTTAACATTGTGAGGTAATTTTTCCACATTTCCATTAATTTTCCAGGGAATGATGCATGGATCTTGATTATTTTTTAAATCAGGCATATTTAGGCCTTGTCCACATGTATGTGGGTATTTTTTAAAACTATGTTTTTCCACCTTCGTTTTACTCTGTCCACATGAAAACGCAAAACACGTTGTCAAGCGCTGTCAAGAGCACACCAAAGCAACAAGTGGCGATATAACCCTAACCGTAGAGCCATGTTGGCAATAGAGAAGCCTGAAAAAAACAGTTATTACTGGTTCCGGTAGGCTAACAAGGTCCGACCAGGTCTCGTCCAAAACTGGTGACAACGTTGGTGGTGGTGTCTGGGTCGTGGGAGTGTGTGTGTGTGTTGAATGTGACGTCCGAAGCCACTCTGAGGCCTCTGTTCCTCCACATAGAGGTAGAGCAACTGTGTGTGTGTATGTGTAAGCATGTAAAACGTCCGTTAAAAGCAACATTATTTTGGCTCCTCCGCCATTGCAGAAAATCGCCTCATGTCAACATAGACACGGCGCACAGTCGGACGTTAAAACAAAGGAGATAAAGGCACACACTCTGACGTTGTAAGACAAAAACTCAGTTTTCCCAGAGTTTCTGAAAATCTTCACACCGGAAGGAGTTTTGCAAAAGCTCCGTTTTCAGTGACCTAAAACATAGTTTGCATGTGGACGAAAGGCCAAAACACAGAAAAAGCTACGTTTTCAAAAATACCCGTGTACATGTGGACAAGGCCTAAGAGGGCTGGTATCTATTAGTGTGTACAAGTTGCTGCAGTTGGTGCTAAGGCTTAAATAAGAGGGCTGTTGGGCCTTGGCGGAGGTATGGATGATGCAGGACCCTGACACTTACATACAGTAATCAACAAAAGCATGGTCACCTAAAATGGACATAGCAAATTTAAAAAGGTAAATGTGTTTATTTCCCTTCTATTTCTTCACTTTCTAGGTTGTAAAATTTGTATGTTTTTATTGAATAAACAAACGTGCTTACTTTCTCTGTGGTGAACCGTGAATGGACACATAATTGTGGACTGAATGACGGCAGCAGTGCAGCAGTAACACATGTCGACCTGTGTTTGCTGTTAAATGTATATCGTGTTTGATTTTGCGGACAGACTGAGGTGACAGCTGGGAGAACAGCTTGGCTCTCCGTCACCCCTCTGCGCCGTGTTTGTGTCTCTCAGCGAGAACAGGAACCACTCAGCCAGCTGAGAAACAACAGCTTCCAGTTCTCCGTCCAAATCAAACCCACCATTTCACAGCTTTCTACTGAGTGCAGATTGTAGCCGAGACGCAGACATACGTAGCAACATCCAGATCTCCCCAGACAGTGAAGCTAACACAGCACAGACAACGCAGACACACACTGACAGTCGCTGTTTAAAGCCAATGTGCTGCTGCAGTGAACATTCAGAATGAGCTCTCCCACAGCTGCTGTCTTTGCATCTCTGATGAATGCTGCAATTGACAGCTTTATAGTATAATAAACTTTAATTAGCGTTATTATATCAGCATTTGAAAAATCCACTATTGGTCAACCTCTATTGACAACATATGTGCTGCAAGCACACACAATGCAACCAAATAGACAAACAACCGTCATCGTGTGTTCGTCACATTATTTGAATTTGCATGCAACTATAAGCAAAAGGCTAACAGCCGATATCTGCAATATTATCTGAATCATCAAGAGTCATCACGATAATAAAATAAACTGGTTTTCCAACACCGTTGATGAGTAGCCGACGTCAATAACTTTATGAATTACAAGCAGTCGCTGGTCACCAACAAAAAGCCTGTCACAGCCGGGCACTTCACTTTATGCAGTGTTCGCAGCACATATGTTGTAAAATAGATGATTTCTTGATTTGCTTGTGTTTTATCTACATTGAACAAAACTATAAATGCAACACTTTTGTTTTTGCTCTAATTTTTCATGAGTTGAAATCAAAGATCTAAGACTTTTTCTATGTACACAAAAGGCCTATTTCT
>JBBPCS010004720.1:0-11080 GCA_037974645.1 Hollardia meadi | reverse complement strand
CAAAGATTCTAGAGCGCTCCGCCGATGTGTCTTCACTGTCGTGTCAAATTAAAAGCCCTTGCAGAGTCGTGTAATTGCGACTTCGTGACATTTCATAAAAATCTGAAGCAGCGGCGGCAATAATTTGTAAATGTACATAGCGGAAACCCTGGACTTCTCCTCGATGTTGGCTTAATAGTTGAAATCAAAACTTTTTTATTGAAGGTTTTGACAGGTTGAAAGTACACTACTAAATATTAAGCAGGACGTTATGGTATTGACTCCCACTTTTACCTTGGTTATCCTTATCAGTGTCACTGAGGTATGATATTAAGGAAAAACATTTTAATTTCTTTATTTGATTAATGAATAATGTAAATTTGATATAATTGAGTCTATGAGCAGGAATTAGACAGTACTGTGGTGACCACAGTGTGGTCAGTGCTTGCTAACTGGCACTAAAGCAAATCACCTAAGTTAGGTGTAGAGAAGTGTAGTTGTAGTGAGTGATGATGCGTACAGTCTACATGTATGGTAACAATGATGCATTTGAGTGAGTGACAGGTAGTTGATTGAGTAGTCAGCTTCGCCCTTTGTGCACAATGGGAACATGGACAGTTTTGGTTTGCCTTTTATGTAATCATGACATCATCTGTCTAGACACAATGACCTCATGATTGTTCCTGTGGTCAGACATTATTGATGAAATGAATATCTAAGGTGTGCTGTGAGTTCATGTAAATTAATCAGTTCTCTCAAATCATAAATGGTACACAGAAACACGCATAGAAAGACAGCACAACACATTCTTGGCTGAGGCTGTAACTGGGTGTCAGTTGGTAGTACAGGAAGTAGGTGTTGTTATCAAGCCAGTGTAATCGCACTGTTGCCCAAGCATTTACAGCTCTGAGAGTGTGAGTCACAGGTTTTAGACTCTCAAAAGCTAAACGACAAACATATGTGTACACCTTGCCTGGAGTTTTACTGCTGCATTGTGAGTCAATGTAGAACATAGATGTGTTTCTGTGTGACTATTTTTTTTCTTAAATAATAATACACAATACAAAATGAAAACAAGTGATTGTTGCCTTTTCCATTACAGTGTTTTTCTCCACACTTTTTCCCTTCAGGCTGCAAGACAGAGTTGGTACAGCTGGCTGTCATTCCTGCTCTCCCTCCAGCTGTGGCAAGTGGCACTCAAGAGAGTGAGCGGGCGTTTCGGCACTGGCGTCCTCTCATACTTCCTGTTCCTGAAGACCCTACTCTTCTTCAACCTCTTCTTGTTCCTGGTAACGGGGGCGTTCTTGGTGCTGCCTCAGGCCGTGCACCCTCCAGTGCTGCCTGCGGGGAGACCCTCCTTCTATGGACTAGAGCTCCTCACCGGAGCGGTAAGCTGCGTGCTGTGGTATTATTGCAACACCTCTCTCACACTATGAGGCCTCTGTTTGGGTTCAGAAGCTTTAGAACTTTATGATGAATTTTCAATAACAAAGCTTTAAACTGCTGGAATTTAAGTCACCCTCCACTAATAAAATGTTTGGCCCATTCTTAATTCACTTGGATATTTTGGCTTCAATGTGCAGAATGTTTTTTTTATGCTAGAACGCTGTTTTTTACATTCACCTGCTGAAGTGGGAAAGTTTCTGTGTGCTCAGCTTAAATCTGAGGCATGTACATTAAAGCAAGGTTTTGTGACATCACAAATAGTTTGGAAACAGTTATGCTTCAGTACGCATCTTACACAAGTGTAGGTCACATACACTAAGAATGGACTTTTCAGTAAAATAGGAGATATTTTGTGTCCAGCAGTTAAACATACAAACTAAAAATATTAGCAAATTCACAGATTCTGGGTTTATCAATTAGGGTGAAGGATTAGGAATTGTCAACCTGTTCACTTTGTGTAAAAACAGACATGGATAAATTATTCAAAGCAATGTACTATGGAGTATTTTCATACTGTATGCCTTTAAACGTGTCTGGAGGGGATCTTTTAGTCAAAAAATATACCTCAAGGTAAATAATCATATTCTGTTTTTCGGTTGTGACCCAAACATGACAGTCTCTCCTTTTGTCTCAGGGCTACTTCTCAGACACAGTAATGTACTATGGATACTACTGTAACTACACACTGCATAAGAGCTGCAGGGATGATGTCGGAGGGCAGAACGTCTCTGTGTCCAATGGAACCAAACTGGACTGTGTGTCGAAGCACCACTCTTACAACATGCCGCTCGCATACTTCTTTACCATAGGAGTGGCTTTCTTCATCACATGTATCATCCTTGTGTACAGGTACAGAGAGTTTATTTTTATTTTTTTTTAAAGAAAACAAAAATGCGCCTCTAAACACAAACTATACCAACATAACTGGTTTTAAATGGAACTATATATGAAATTGTTAATGTGCAAATTCCCGACAGCATGTCAAAGTCGTTTGGTCAGAGCTTCAGAATCGACAAGTCTCACAGTATCTTGACCGTGAAGGTCTTCTGCTCCTGGGACTTCAAGGTCATTAAGAAAACTTCTGTCAGACTCATGTCTGGGAATATCTGTACACAGCTCAAGGTATGTGCACACACACACACACACACACACACTTGAATTTGTAAAATCACATCCACCCTCTTTTGTCTCCTCTGTCACAATTGGCAGACAGGAATGTGATGATCCCATACATTCTTTTCCTTCTCTATCGCTCTCTCTCTCTTTCTCTCTCTCTCTCTCTCTCTCTCTCTCTCTTTCTCTCTCTCTCCTCAGGAGCTGCTTGCAGAGGTGAATCATAAAAATGTTAAAAACACTGGGTGCCAGAAGCTGTGGAGACTGATGGTTCATGGACTGGCATGGGCGATCTGCATAGCAAGCACCACTGCCTGTGTGCTTGCTATTTACTACTTCTCTGATCACATGCACCAGGTGAGGTGGACTGGTGTCAGGGTTCAAATTCAACATTTACTCAGGGTCAACATTTTTTATTGGTGGATACTCAGTCCTTTGTCATACAATCTTTGGTTTTTATGTTTCTTAAAGAAGACATTAAAGCAGCCATTAATATAATCATTATGCCCCTGCTGTATCAAACAAACTGCTGATTGGGTCCATGGTTTCTACTGTCTTGATTTTAATCACTCTATATGAAGGACTTGAAAATTTCCCACTTGCACATAGTCACATGCTGGCTCACAGCAGTGGTGTTAGTTGTTTTAAAGGAGTTGGATAGCAAAAACGTGTGACAAATAAATACTGTTTAAGGAGTACTTTCTGACTATGGCAGAACAAGCAGCAGTAAAAAATAAATGGCACATCATCCATTTCTCAACAGAACCTCCAGCAAAGTTTTCGTCGTGCCACCCAGGACCCCTTGTCAAATGAGGCCAGCCTGCTGGCTCTCCCTGTGGTGGTTTCCCTCATCAACATGCTGCTGCCCGGCCTGTTCAACCTAGCGGCCTGGATGGAGGACTATGAGTCGCCTTCTGTACGCACATATGTCGCCATCGGCAGGTACGAGCAGCGCGGCTGGATGGTCACAGATGTCAGAGTTTAAAAACATGCAGAACCGATAGTTTTGGTTGGTGACATATTTGCTGTTTCTGTTTCTAGAAACTTGATGCTGAAAGTCAGCGTGCTTGGAGTCCTGTGCTACCACTGGCTGGGTCGGGTGGCTGCGGACCCTAACATTATTGGGCTGAAGGTAAAATAAATGATTGGACAGCAAATTCACTTTCATATTACTGCAGCTGTGTTAAGGAATACTAATGATCTTTATTATTTGAGTTAATGTTGCTCAGTGTGGTAATTCTCAACTCTTTTTTATAAAATATCATGTCCAGTGCTGGGAGAGTTTTGTTGGCCAGGAACTTTATCGTTTCCTACTTATGGACTTCATCTTCACTCTATTGGACACCTTGTTTGGAGAGTTTCTTTGGAGGTTGGTCATTCATATAAAAGCTCTCTCTCTTTCTAGAAGCACATGAGCCGATAACCTTGCATCATGTTTTTATGTTATTTATATTAAACCATCTCATTTCTCCTTCTGTTGCTCGCAGGTTGTTCTCTGAGAGGGTGCTGAAGAGGGGGAGGAAACCAGTGTTTGATATCGCCCGGAACGTCCTTGATCTCATCTATGGACAGACACTGGCCTGGTACAAAACTCACTGTTCAGATGCACACACGGTTATGTTGAATCCAAGTGTTTCTGGGCAACGACAATGATCTTTGTGTTTTTCAGGTTGGGTGTTCTCTTCACTCCTCCCCTGCCTGCAGTCCAGATTCTCAAACTCTTGCTGCTCTTCTACATTAAGAAGGTACTTAATTGGAAAGCAACTATATTGAAATGCTCAAAATAAAAGCTTAAACTTAGATTTCCAAAAGAAAAATATGTGGTTATGGTTGAAATTATCCTCTGTAATGGTGTGCCTTCAGACACTCCCAGCCTATAGGACACCTTTTGACCCCGGATCTGTTTCCGTCCTTGCAGACTGTCTGTAAACTGTGTCAGTATCGTAACCATACAGCACATGTTGTATACAGTGTGTAAAACGTGTATGCATGTTAAATAGTATATTTTATGTCACAATTATTTAAGCTCTGATGTCTGGAACTTCATCTGTGACTTTGGAAACAGTAGTTTGGCAACAAAAGCTCAATGGCGCCTAGTTTTTTCTGACAGTTGTGATGGAAGGGGTGACCTTTGACGCCAGCCTGCATTTGTTCTCCCCCACAGAGCAGCGTGATGATGAACTGTCAGGCCCCCAGGAAGCCATACAGAGTCAGCCAGATGACCACCATCTTCATCACCCTCCTCTGCTTCCCCTCCTTCCTCGGTGCCTCTGTGTGTGTCACATACACCATGTGGAGGTATGTACACACACACACATACAAAACATTCTAGTGTTATGGAGATTTTATGAATTTTTTTTTTTGCTGTTGACCCATCCTAATCAAAAATATTCATTTTCTTACTGAAATTTGGAAAACAAGGTTTCTTCACGACATATTTTAATGCTACTAAATACACATAGTGTATGCACACACCCACTTATAATGTACCAAGTCGTTTACCAATATAAATATTAAGGACTTCAAGTAAGCAACATTACAGCGGTGACTTCCCTTGTGATACGAGGTTGTGATCTAGGCAGACTTCAGTCGGCTGTAGGGCCTCTAGCCCCACCGCTAAGATAACTAACTTACAGCAGACAGTATAGTGAGCAGCAGTTGGTATCTATATTTTTGGAGGTACCTTAAAATTCTTGCTATATTTTACAAATTGCACCTTTTAAATGTTTACAAGAGCTATGTTTGAGCCGACCCGTTATTACATTTTATTGGACGCTTGGCAACCAATCAAAAATACATTTTCCCCATGAGTCTTGTGTGACTGTGTGCTGCAAACAGTTCGACACACTCAGTCTTTCTTCTGTCCCCAGTATCACGCCCTCCTCGTCATGTGGCCCCTTCCGCGGTCTCGAAACGATGTTCCAGGCGGGGAAGCGCTGGGTGGAAGGACTGGAAAACGATAATCCCAACCTGTCCCTGCTGGCAAGGGCTCACTCCTACCTGGTGGAACACCCTTTCTTCCTGTTTGTGGGAGCAGGCATCTTCCTGTGAGTACACACACTCATAAACACAGCTGTAGAAGGGTTGGCCAGTGTCAGTGTCAGCGTCAGCATGTGCTGTATTTGTCAAGTGTTGGGTATATTGATCTGATGGACTCTCTTTTCTTTCCATCAGCATTGTCATCTACTTCCACAGCCAGGTGGTGGACGGTCAAAGGAAGATCATCAGCTTACTACAGGAGCAGATAGAAAATGTGAGACATCCCTACACATATACAGCTCTATTTTCAATCTATGTAATTATAAAGATGACTTTAAAACAGGCTCAGTTTGATGAATGTGGTTCACCTTCCTTCTTCTTTTCGTGTTTCTACTCAGGAGGGAGAGGACAAGAAGTTTCTGATCACTCGCCTCCAGTCTATCCATGAGCAAAAACGGACCCCCGCCCGAAGACACACAAGTCAGGTCTGTGTTTGCTGCTCAGGGGTCTCATTTATAACCGTTGCGTACGCACAAAACTGGGCCTGAAACAGCCGTACGCCACTTTCCACGCAAAAGTCGTGACCTTTAAAATAAACTTGACGGGAGAATGCACGCATCTGTACGTAAAACAACAATTTTGGAGACTTGTGAAATTGGCAGCGCAGATGGTGGAGTGGTGAATTGAAGCCAGATTGTATAACAATGCCATGCATACATTTAAGTTCACTCAATATCAAACGTTAATTGAAATTAACATTCAAACCAGCAGTATTGTACTTGTGACCACAGACTCTGCCTTCTCCAGTCACGTCACCGACACATCTTCACCACCTGCACATATGGACTGTGTAAAGTCTGGAAATAAAACCAGTGACGGCTCTCGCACAGTCAGAACACTCGATCTCCTCATTATGAGTCGTAATCATGCAGGCCAAGATCACCAGAACAAAACTTAAATTAATAAACTCACCGATCAAACTTCCATTTTCAAATGATATTCCAGGTGGGGGACACCACTGACTGTCAGGATCATTTTGTGAAGCAGCCAGTCTGTTCGCTGTAAACATATAAATACTGCGATGACACTCGTGCGTAATGCTGCTCGATGGATGTGGGCGCGTAGAGGGTGCAATATGAGGCGGGTCCACGTGCGCACATTTCAAGGTTGATTTGGGATTTCTTAAAGGAAATTGCGCACTAACAGGCATACGCAAGGTTTCATAAATCTAAATATAAGTAAGTTAGTTTCCTCACTTGTAGGTACGTAAACATTTAGTGTGGATTATCCACTGACTTTTATAAATGAGACCCCAGGTGCTTTACAGCTGCTGTTTTTGTCTGAAGCTAAAACAATATCTATACACTTACCTCCTATGTGTTTTTTATTTTTCCTGTAGGACGGCTGTTGAGATGTCTTCACCAGTAAACAGGCCTCCTCGATTCTTTAAAACACTGTGGTCTGGTGGAATCTTTAACCAGTTTGGATATAACTGGAATAATAGCCAAGGAAGGATGACTGCATATATGACCAAATTCAGATGCATTTGGTGGATATAAAATAAGCAGAGGATTTTATTGGCTGAAACAATTGAGAGGAGAAAAAATGTGGAAATATCAGGACGTAACTCAAACTTAGGAAGTTAAATGTTACAGACCGACAGACATAGATTTGTGTTCTCTCTCATAGACGCACTTTTCATATAAACTGTGAACAAATATTTTTTTATTCTTTTTCTGGTGCAAAAAATTATGTAGTCCAAAAGGTTTTTTTATGCTTATGATTTTAAAAAAAAATAATTTTATCAGTATGTATGTTGTAGATAAACTGTGGATGTTGTGGGCGTGATTATGATAATACTGCAAATGGCTTCTTGTTTTTCCATTTTGTTTTTAGGGTGATAACTACAACTGTATTGTCATACTTTTGTAATTAAATTATGTTTTATCATATCAACTTGTGTTTGTTTTTATTAGTGTTTACGTAATGTGTGGGCACTACTATAATACCATATGGACTGTGTCAAATACAAAGTACATCCACAAACTCATCAGTATGGAGGGAATTCTGTTGGAAGAATTTGTTTTTCCATAACACCCAAAAGAAAAAGCAGGAAACTTGCCACACATCAATACTGACTGACCACTCACACATTTTCTGGAACTGTACAAAGATAAGGATATATTGGGAAAATGTTAATGCTACTATCAAAAATATTTTGGGATACAAAATTCCGAATACCTGCTCAGTGATGTACCTTGGGAATGATCTGTATTTACGTTTTACTTGCAGCAAGTAAAAAGACTGTTTCTAGAAACTGCCTCAACATAAATATTCCTGAACATGAACACTGGTTGGAAAATAAATCTTTACCATGAAAAACTTAACATATCTTCTGAGATAAAAAAAAAAAAACACTTTCGAAATAATTGGAATACATGGCACCGACTAAATGAAATGGATGGAATAATTTAATACTTCATATAAAACATGTAAATGAATTTAATTTATAGATTTAGCTATAGTAATTTCCTTTTTAACTAAAATATAGCTATAGAAATATCGAAATATTTTCAGGCAACCACTTAATTATAAATATATACTTATTTATTTACTTTTGTTTACTTTTCTTTTCATTTATATATCGCTTCCGTTTGGCTGCCTTCTCTTTATGTATTACCATCACTAACATTATTATTATTGATATTATTGATGATGTGGATGGGCTGTCCTGTTATTTTTATTTTTTTGTGAAACCTCAATAAAAAGTTAAGTGGGGGGAAAAAAAAATATGGACATAATTTGTACTATTACAGGAATATTTTATCCACAAACATGCAAATAAGAAGGTAAAATGTATAAAGACCATTTCGCAGTAGCTAACTGTATATGACTATAAGACATAAAAAAAGACATTTTAAGTAGAAAAATAAATAGCCAGAAAAATGAAGCAATCCTTGTACCTTTTTATTAGTAAATATTACCCATTATTAAATTATTATTTTTTCCAAAATAAGAACAAGCAGCATATTCAGTGGAGGGTAAAACAGCAGCACCATTGATGGACTTGTGATTGTAATAGTTGGGTTTGACAGAAGAGGACACCAAATCCCCACTAAACAAACTGGGAGATGTTTTCAATTCAATTCAATTGGACAGCTTTCTTATTTGAGTTAATGTTCCTGTAGTCTTAAAAGTAACTCAGCTCCCATTATTGAGCATGTCCAGTAGCGTCCTGGGGTCCATCCCCAGCTGCTGGGCCATCTCCTGCACGTCAAAGCCCATGTTCTTCATAACCTGGATCACGCTCATCTCCTGTCCCATCAGCTGGTCATGAATAGTTGGGCATGAGGGGTTGCATTGAGGCCAAGGACAGCTGTCGATCAAATGTAGAGGGCAACTCCTCATGGGTGGGGTCTTGTGCTTTGGGTGTTTGTGGTTGCCGTGGCTGCCATTGATGTGGTTGTTGTCCTGCAGGCTACGGTCCCAGCAATGGAGGGCTTTGGGCAGGGAAGTGCCTTTCACCCGAATGTCCATCCAGAAGCTGCAGAGACAGGAGGACACGAAGTGATGGAGGGTCGAGAAAGAGCACAGGATGAACTTCACCTCCTGAAACATCAGACTCATTTGTGTTACATACAATCTTTGTGTACAGTTTTAAATGATTATGGTCACTGTGATATAAACCGTGAACGATTTTGCCATCTGGTTTATACCGTGATGTCTATTAACTTGACTGACTGACTGGATTAGCAACCAGCCTTCATTGTCACAGGACATTTCGTGCCCGCAGGCAGACAGAATTGAATAATGAAAGCGAAGTTTATCGTGAACCAAACAAAACGCTGATGGTGTCATTATTCTTTAGCCATTGCATTCTGCGATCAACATTTACTTCATAATTATACGTTTAAAGCAAAAAAAACGTGTCTATTGGCAGTTTAAATTTCTTTTAAAGCATTGATCCCAATGTATGCTTTAGTGTTGTACTACTCCAGACTGATCTTCAAAACTGGCATCAAGACCACTTTTTTAAGATCTCAGTCTCAACTTGGCCACATTTGTAGTCAGTCTTGCCTCGGTCACAAAGAGGACATACAGTAGGATTTTATGTCAAGACCAGAACTGCAGGGGTGTTGATTGTTGAGTAACGATGGTTAAGTTGATTTCACCTCCTTAGTATTTGTTTGTTCACAGTGTACGTACGTATAAGTTAGAATACATGTGGCAATAAAAGAGATGAACAACTGGGAATCTTGATTTGTTTTTCTGAGTGCTTTCATGGGAAAAGTGGCTCTCTCAGATCAGCTTAAGGAGTGGGTATGGTCTACATATTTCACATTTTATTGTGTGTCATGCAGACTGGGACTTGCACTGGTCTGGTCTTGACTTGGTCTCAATTCCTTTGTAAGGGCCATTTTTTGAGGTAAATACATGTAGGACACCAAATTGTCCACTAGGTGTCACCTTGAGCTTTGGGTCATGTATCTACTTAACTAGGAACCTTCTGTGAGGGAACAGGTGTTGCCAGATGGGGGAACACAAATAATTTTTTTTGACCGCTATGCTACGCCAGGTGAAGCTTTGTGTGTTGTATTGGTGAATTGTAGGATTTATGGAGCTTAATGGACACTGATTTTGGACTCTTGCATGTACCACATTGAAGACCAGTAACAGTGAGCAATAAGTAATCCATAAAAAGCAATGATAAAGAAGTTGGACTTTGTTATTCTAGACTAGAGCCCGACCGATATATTGGTTGGCCGATAAAATCGGCCTATATGAGCCTTTAACAGATATATCAGTCTCTGCGTTTATGTTTGCCGTTATGAATACTTTTATTTTACAGAATAAACAATGCAGAAAAACGCTTTGGCTGTTAGAAATTGTGTCATTGTGTAGTTTGTCCAGCAGAGCGCGCTCCGACGGCATTGTTTACAATGCTCTCAGCACTCCCTGGGAAGCACGTGAGGCATTGGTCATGTCACAGCTGAACTGTATTTATAGTTATTTATAATAAAGTTAATATCAAGCCTCAATTGCATTTCTTTGTCATAAGGGTTTGATAACGACATCTTAGGAATCATTGCCAATTAAAAAATATATATATACAGTGTGTATATATATATATATACACACTGTATATATTGGCCAATATATCGGTATCGGAAATTTTTTACTCCCTAATATCGGTATCGACATCGCCCCCCAAAAATCAATTACGTCAATTACTCAGCCAAGGGAGAATATTTAACTGATTTTTTTTTTTTTATTACAATGTCACTAAATGTGACTGTGTGTACTGACAGTCATCTTACATGTTGAGTCACCAGCAGAGTATTTTCAATAAGTTGCTCTTGTATTAAAGAGATTGATTTACTTACGATCTAGTAATGAGTTCATGTGCCAGACAGGCCGGAACAAACGTCGCCCTGCCAAAAACACAGAATCACACAGTCAACAAAACAGTCTTCTTTACCTCACAACACCTTGTGTGTGTGTGTGTGTGTGTGTGTGTGTGTGTGTGTGTGTGTGTGTGTGTGTGTGTGTGTGTGTGTGTGTG
>JBBPCS010004719.1:0-11080 GCA_037974645.1 Hollardia meadi | reverse complement strand
TATAGCACACAGTGTACCATTAGATGTTAATGGCTATGTGCACCGAGATCATATTGTAGTTGTGTGCAGAAACAGAGCTTTCCTACATGAAGCTAAATACTAACCTGTCATCATGCTTCAAAGTCAATGTTTCTTCTAAACCGTGTTCACTTTTATAGCACAGCTTAAATACATACAGCAGATGTTGTTTAACAAGACTGAAATGTCTGTCTCTCCATGAAGAACTCATCAAGCTGTCACTTAAATTGTGGACATTTTTTGCACCATCTCACCTGCTTGCACCATGTCTGCAAGAACCTGCCGCGTTCTGTGCTACTTCCCTCATTTTGGAACCAGAGCTGCAACAATAAGTCGATGAGTTAATTAATTGATCGGTGAGGAAAAACATAATCTGCAGTTATTTTTATTGCAAATCATTTGTTTCAGTCATTTTCAAGCAAATATGCCAAACATTTACTGGTTCCAGCTTCTCACATGTGAAGAATTACTTGTTTGACTGAATATCTTTTGGATTTTGGACTGTTTGTTGGTCAAAACAAGCATTTAAAGACATCACTTTGGGGTATGGGTAATTGTGAGGGCCTTTTTTCAAATTTTTTTTATACATTTGAGCTTCCATTTTGAATCATAAGAGAAGGAAGAAATTGTTTGCCTCATGGTGGCAAGTGTGTCGCCAATAAGTGTGTTCAATGAAAGGGGGAGATGCAACAAATTAAAATAAAAGTTTAAAGGGACAGTTCACCCCAAAATCAAAAATATACATTTTTCCTCTTACTTGTAGGGCTATTTAGGGTTTGTTGTCTGTTCCTTCGCACCACGCTCTAAACTAAAGGAGACTGTGCTTTCAGTGTAGTAGCTCCTAACTGTGGAACTCTCTCCCTCTGGATTTACGTTCTGTAGACTCTATTGATGCCTTTAAAAAGCAGCTCAAGACCCATTTGTTTAGACTTGCTTTTATTTTATTTTATTTTATTTATCGTTGATTGCATTTTGTTTTAGCTGTGTCTATTTGTTTTAATGTCTGTTGCTGTCTCATGATTCTTAATTACTCTGTTGTTTTATTTTTTATTTCTTATAAAGCACTTTGTGACGTCTGTTCTTGAAAGGTGCCATTTAAACTTGCTATTATTATTATTATTATTATTATTATTATTATTATTATTATCTAGATTGTTTTGGTGTGAGTTGCCGAGTTTTGGAGATATCATCTGTAGAGATGTCTGCCTTTTCTAAAAAAAATAATGGAACTAGGTGGCACTTCACTTGTATTTCTCAAAGCTGCAAAAAAAATACATTTGGAAAACTCAAAAGCAACTTTCTTTCTTGCACCCCCATCAGCAGAGCTGTAACGTTAGTTAGTTCAGTTAGCTAGCATCTCATCCATGAGTAGATGCATACTTCCTTCTGGGTGGTGATACAGAAAGAAAATAGTTCCTACATGAAATTGCTCACAAGAAGGTCTGTGGTTTATCTTTAGTAAAAGGGTCATGATTTGTGGAAAGAAACGTTTCTGTTGAGTTTTTAAATGTATTTGTTTGGCCCTTTGAGCATCACAAGTGAAGTGCGATCTAGTTCCATTATATTGGAGAGAAGGCAGACATCTCTACAGCCGATATCTCCAAAACTCAGTAACTCACATCAAAACAATCGTGATGGATAAATGACACTACAGGTTAGAGAAAAAATATGTATTTTTGATTTTGAGGCAAACTGTCCCTTTAAACTCATAAACGTGTATAAGCAATTAAGATCTCATCTATCCTGTCACATACCCACATATTTATGTGTGTGTGTGCTTTGTCATCCAGACCTAGGCTGGGGTCTGCTTGGGGTGTGTGTGATGCGTTTGCGGGCCCCGGGTTGTGGCTGGGGGGCCGTGGTGGTTTCGGCTGCTGCCCTGCTCCTGTTGGCGGCCCTCGGACTGGCACTGGCCCTCATCCTCACACGTGAGTCACTGCTGCGCCTCAGATCAGTTATCACAATGAAAAAGAAATACCTAAAACTGACCGACAGATTTAAAACAGATCTAGTGATTTTCGTGACTTTTACTGTATGTGCTTTCATGTAAATGGAAAACATAAAGTATCATGACTTTACCAATTATGCCAAGTTTGTGCTTTTACTGAAAATATACTTTAGAAAAAATATGTTCCAATCTTCCTATACCCAACATCTACTTCAGTAAGAAACCTTATAATTTATAGTACTTCACTCAAGTTGGAATAGTTATTCTTAATATTTCAATACATTAAATCTTCAGAGATGTAATTTGTTTTATTTGTTTTGTTTGTTTTAATTTTTTCGGGACTGTACAAACAACTTTTCTATCTATCCCTGTCATGTTTGCATCCTGTGTCTTATGTCCCTGATTTAGAGATAAAAGGCCAGGCAGTGGAGGATCAGTTTTTGTCCACCCGCCCTCCTGACCTGCCGAGTGCAGGAGATGGAGTGTCCCATTCTTTACCCACAATCTCTGCCAACAGAAGTCAACTGGACAGTACAGCCGCACCACAGCCCGCTAAGATCCCCCCATCTGAAACACGTAAGAGATTCAAGCAAAATGGCCTTTTATATTGTAATTGTGCAAGCTCAATTTTATGTCTGTGTCTGTATCTCAGGTTGTGGAGGAGTTTTGACTGACTCAGAGGGCAGTTTCAGTTCTCCAAACCACCCCGGCTTCTACCCCCACAACATGCTATGTGTGTGGGTGATCCGAGTACCACCCCCGTCCCTGGTCCAGATCCATGTTTCATCACTGTCTGTAGAGGGACCATCTCCCTGTCTGTTTGACTGGCTTGAGGTGCAGGAGCAGATAGAGCAGAGCTCTGTGGTCACCAGGTTGGTCATGAGTCAAATACTTTCCACTTTCCAGTCCAGCGTAGGCCGATGTTATTTTTATACTAGTGCTCTGTTTTAAAAGCTTATGCAGCTGTTGCAGGAAGACCTTGAACTTTGCACTCTCCATTTTGGGTTGCTTTGCTAGATTTTTCTGCTGCACTAGAGAAGAACAACAAAAACAGCTACAGTGTTTATGTAATAAGTTTCTACTCTCACTCAAGTAGACTAAACTACTTTATAGTACTAAAACAAAAAATATAGTTTGACAATATACCTATGTTTTTTGGCTCCTAAAATTTGGAATTCTCTTCCATTGGACTTAAGATCTGTGGACACCTTTAAAACGCAGCTTAAAACCCATTTGTTCACACTTGCCTTTATGTAATTAGTATAATTATTATGTAAATGTCTATCTGCCTATTTTTGTTTATTTTCTGCTCTATCCTGTTTTATTTGTAGTCATATGTTTATGCATTATTGCCTGTATGAAGCACTTTGTGACGTCTCTGCTCTTGAAAGGTGCTGTATACGTAAATAAAGATACTTACTTACTTACTTGCTTATTTACTTACCTAAGGGGATGCAAAGTATGGATGTGTCTTCTGGCAAATACACATCTGAGAAAATAAAAGAGAGACTCAAATCAATTAACCTGTGTGCTGTTCTCAATTAGTCAATAATGTGAAACTAACTTTTCAAAGCAACATATTATATGCATGTTCTCTCTAAAGGATCATTGTCAGGACTCATGTAATTACTTTAAATTGTTGGTAGATGGCACTAAAGGTCTGTGCATAATTAGAGAGTCCTTCTAGGTTATAAAGGCTTCATGGAAAATTGCAACGCTTCAATCCTTCAACCTTTTTGCTTACTTGCATTCTTGGAAAGTTGCTGTAACATGAAATTCTAAAAATGTTACATAACTTGCCCACAAATCCTTTTAAGGATTTACAGTGCAAAGTTCAGACTCTACTGCCAAATCAAATGCTGCAACATAATGAAAGAAAGCAAAAAAAATAAAGATTATTTAACGGTCTGTCCTACCCTCCTGCAGGTTCTGTGGTAATGTGGCGCCACCAACGGTGAACACAAACAGCAGCACAGTGTGGGTCACCTTCCACTCTGATGGCAGCATCGCAGGCAGCGGCTTCACTGCACAGTACAGGGCCATACTGCCTGGGCACAGTCAGTAGTGTGTTTGTGTGGACATGTATTAATCATTAAAATTAAATCATTCATTTTTAGTGTGAAAAATTTAAGGTTAGGGTTATGGAAGTAGTGGTTATGGTTAGGGTGAGTCTCCAGGAAATTAATGTAAGTCTATGTGTCCCAAAAAGTAATGGCAATATGTTTGTGTCTGTGAATAACATGCACTCCTGCGCTCATGCCCATTTGCATCTGCGCGTGTATCTACCGTGTATTTTCTCAGAGAGCTGCTCCAGAGAGGAGTTTATGTGTGACAGCGGTCTCTGTCTGCTGCCTGTGTCCGTGTGTGACGGTCATCCAAACTGCCATGACCAAACAGATGAGGCAAACTGCAGCCATAAACACAAAGGTGAGAGCATGCAGACAAAGTTAACATTGCACATTGGTTCTACCTAACCCTAACACCCTTTCACAGAATGTGGTGGGCAGAAGACCGGGCCATATGGTTACCTGTCAAGTCCAAACCACCCCAGGAATTATCCTCACCAGCAGGTACATCTTTAATCATGTTAGACTGCCGAACACACACCAAACTGGATTGTGAAACCTGTGTTTTTCACTAATCTCACTGTTTCCCATCAGTTGTGCATATGGTATTTATCTGTTGAGGAGGGTCACGTCATCACACTGAGCTTCAGGAACTTCAGCCTGGAGACTCAGGATGTGTGTGAGTTTGATTACGTGGAGGTGCACGACAGCGTTGATACTGGAGCTGGAAGAGTGCTGGGAAGGTGAGACCCACCACAACAGCCTTGATTTTTGTTTCCTGTGCACATTAGATTACATATAGCTTCAAAGATCCTTTCCTCTCTGTTTAAATCTTGTTTGTTGAGGGTAAATAAGAGTAAATATGTGAGATATATAACCACAATGTGCAGCTTTTGTTTACCTTTGTCTCAGGTTCTGTGGTACCACCTTTCCTCCAGACCTGACCTCCTCCAGCCCCCACATGACTGTGGTGTTTGTGGCTGATGAGGGAGTGGCCGACAGCGGCTTCAACGCAACATACCAGGCTGTGTCTGTGCTGGACAGTGAGTTCCTGCTAATTTTTATATTTAATCAGTGCTACTGTTGATCGACCTATGATCATTCTTTCTTTTCATATTTTCTCCTTTCTTCCTTTGTTTTACTTCCTGTCTTTGTTCCCCTCCTTCCTTCAACTCTTACCTTTTTAACCACATCTCCTTTCTTCTCTGACCTACGCTTACTCTTCAGAAATACCCAACACATTGTTAAACTCCTTTAACTTCCTTTCCCTATACCTCTTCACATTGTCAATTTTTGCTTCCTATAACCCTCTCCTGTGTGGTTTCTTCTTTATTTCAAGGGACATGTGGTCCCAGTCAGTTTGCCTGCAGTACAGGGGAGTGTCTTCAGCAGCAATGGTTGTGTGATGGATGGAACGACTGCCCTGACGGTGCAGATGAACAGGGTTGTGGCAACTCCACCTATCCTCCATTCAGTGAGTCCCTGTTATCTCTGACCCCGATCAGAGTCCCACTAGACTAGAGTCACAGATAAAGCAGGTTTCACTCGAAGAAAAACAAACCCCATCGGAAAATAGTTTGCAGGACATCTCACAAATTACTTTGTGTGTTAGAAACTGAAGGTCGAGGTTCTCTGAAAGCCAAATATTAGAATGCCTTAACGTAAAACAAGAATAGGAATGATTTTCTTTTCCACATGCGCTCAGCTTCATCGTGTGAGTTCATTGAGGTGGAGATGTGTCGAGGCCTCAGCTACAACCTCACGTCATTCCCAAACATCTGGCTGTCCATTGCTGATCAGAGAGAAGCTGCCACAGTCCTGCGACAGTACCGGGTAAAAGCTACCTTTATAACTTACCTAAATTACCTGTATTTTTTTTTTCATTAGAACTCACACAAACTCCACCTTTTCTGTTTTGTCGTCCAGGTGCTGATGGAGCTTGCGTGCTTCGAGCCCTTGCGGAGGCTGGTGTGTGGGATGTTTCTGCCTCAGTGCAGCCCTCAGGGTGGGGTCCTCCAGCCCTGCCGCTCAGTCTGCTCCTCTGCTGAGCAACAATGCAGCCAAGCCCTAGATCTCTTCTCCTTCAGCTGGCCCTTCAATTGCCACCTCCTGCCCGACTCAAAGGATCCCATGGAGTGCTCGCTGCCTTGATGCTTCAAGCATTTGAAGTTTCAATTATGTTGTTAGTAAGAGGTTATCATCTCTAACCCTGACATTATTGTTTTGAGGATGGAAAGGCTTGCATTTCTAGAAAGAAGTTTGACTTAAAGCATGTCTGCAACCCTCATTACATACTACTGCCTATAAAGCTTGTGGTGCATGCAAAAAATTGTGGCACAATAGCTCATTTTAAAAGAAAAGCTTTAAAGCACCCAAATTAAGTTTTTGTGATTCAGATACCAACTAAGCAAAATTATTATTTTTTTTAAATCTCCCTCTCCAAGAGAAATCTGTTGTAAATTGTCTTTTTGCACTATTTATTGCTCTGATGTAAATCGTGTGAAAACATATGAAGAAAGAGTGAATACAAAGAAAACCTTGAAAACAACCTTTATTGCACTGTTTCGACACACCATACGATGTGCTTATATCATTTCAGTGCTCAACAGATCTTGTGTGACCACGTTATATGAAAAAACACACACCTTATGTGAAACTTACATGGCAAAAGTCATCTCAGTCACTCATTGGTTGAATTTGTTGAAATCCATTTCATTGGTAACTGGTGGTAAGATTTCAAGCTGAATCAAACTATTTGTAAGAATTAAAAAATTGAAGCAGTCAAAAGGTTCTTATACAACTGAGGCTCAGTGGAAAAAGTGCACAAGTGGAAAAAACTGTCTCCTGAGTGTGAAATAAAAGGAAATGGCCTTCATAAATAAGATTCCAGACATGACACAAAGCTTGATTGCACGTTTGTCATAATCAAATCTTTGTGTTGCATGACAGATGTGCTGTACTACTATAAGTGCGATTGAGGGACGATGAGTTTCAGGGTATGGTCTAGAGCGACGGCCGTCAGGCCCCACACTCGATGCTTCCCGTTACGAAACACTGGGAGGGTGTATCCGTACTTGTCACCGGTGCGGAAGTGCGTGTAGCCACGGTTCTGAGGGTTGCACAAGTGGGACAAGGACACAGTGAAAATCTCCTCCACCTGCGACAGAAACAGACAAAGGAAGCACCATTTACAACTTTGGTTCTCAACAGTTGTGGTTTCTGTTAAGAAAAGAGGCGTGTCATTTAATTTGGTATTTGTTTACTTGTCTATTAAGTTGTGTTTTTATGTCGTTACTTTTAAGAAGAAAGATGTTTGAGAATACATGAAGAGATGATAAAAGCTGTAGGCTAGATTGTACTCTCGCCCAGAGGGCTGTACTACGAATGGAGTTTAACTTCCTCAGATTTAACTCTGGGTTATCAAAGTCAGGGTTGACAAACTCTGATTGCCTAACTTGGAGTTAAATGGTACTACGATGTGAATAAGATGTTGGTTAGTTGACTCTGTGTTAACTTAATTGGAGTTGGTGTGTGTTTGCATAAAAGGGGCGTGTTCACCAGCACAGGCAGAGTTTTTTAATCATGACTGATGTCATACTGATGTATGATGACAATATCAGGATATGAGGAGTTTTAAGGAACCATGTGTTCACTTTTCAAGGCTGGGTCATCACACCACAGACGCCACCTTGTAGCCTATTATACCTGCAGTGGATGACCTAATCATATACTACCAATCGGATTCAGCAAAATACTCTGATTTTAGCCCATAATCACCATATTATCATAAGTATCCAGACTTTAAAGAGACATTGCTCTGAATCTGGCTTGTTCAGATTGATGATTTGGATTTATTCTCCTAAATTTTTGATTTTAATGTCAGAGACATTGTCTACCAACAATGGCCCTAATATGCCATAGACATATGCAACAGACATTTTTTAAATCTGCTATCTTCTAGTATCTGTTATGGAAAAATTCACTAACCTCAACTGTATAAAACATGAGGTAATAGATACACAATTACTATCTCCCTGTGTCCAAAAACTAAACCTGCAGTCATTTACACATGTGTAAAACCTTCCACCATCCACCAAGTGGATGTGAAATATAAGAAGTGCTAAAAAAAAAATAGTATAGCTGTGCCTCTCCAGGGTTTGGTTTGAAGAACAACTCTTCCACGGGGCCGAGATTAGCCAGTACAGGAGCAATCATCATCCCCGACTGGTGAGAGATACAAAAGAAAAAAAACACACAGGCACAGATTTAGTATTCAAAATCATCAAATTCTAAAAGGCTCTGAAAATGAGACAAGGAACCATCAAAAGCGTAGACGTGAAAGGATGTGGCCTTAATCATGCCAAATTTAAGATTGATGCTGGGACAATTTATCGATCGCGTAGTCAATGAACAAAAAATTAATCAGAAATAATTTACAACAATTTTAACAACTTTAATTTGATAAGGAAAATAAGAGAAATAAGTGAAAATAAGTGATTTATCTATTTTTTTTTATATATTTAGATTTTATATTATCTCTGGACTGCTGGTCAAGCAATTTAGCATGTTACCTTGAGCTTTAGGATGTTTTTTATTTATCATTTACTTAATAAAAAAAAAATCATTCATCGATAATTAAAATAATTGTTAGTTGCAGCCCTATTTAAGACTTTATAATCACTTTTCAAAGTAAGATGAAATGTAAAGAAAAAATAAGAAAAAAACCGTACCCAAAAAAAAAAAAACACCGTAATTTTGTAAATAGTTAAAATTCAAAAATCAAATTGTAAAATTTCACCAACGGGTGAAAGAAAGGGGTGTGTAGTGAGTACAGCTAACTGCTTCATCAACATGGCTTCAACTCTTAGACATAACAGCACTGGCACTCACCATGTCCCTGAGGGGCTTCAGGACGCCCCACACCCTCTCTGTTGCCACATTAACACCCAGCTCCTCCCTGGCTTCCCTCAAGGCAGTGGCCACCACATCTCTGTCTGACGGATCACTCTTTCCTCCTGCAAAGCTACAAACAATTATAAATCAGGACAAATCCAGTACTCCACTTTATATTTCTGAAACAGTGTAGCTTGTGTCTAGCCTGCTACTCACCTGACATCTCCCTTGTGCCTGCCCTTCAGTGTGCTGGAGCGCAGAGTGAAGAGAAACGCCGGCTCCCCCTCAACAGAGCAGAGAGAGACCAGGACTGACGCCCATTTTGCCTGGTTCTTTCCCTGACTCACCCCTTTTCTTCCCTTGTCCACCTCATACAGCTTCAAGTTGGGCCCCAGACTTTGTCGACACCTGCTTTCATTCTCCGGGTATAGACAGTCTCTCCAGATACCTGCCACACGAGGGGCAGCCTGATAACCAGGTCTGGTTTGGTGAAAAGAGACACTGGAGAGTTGTGGATTACGGTGCAGGTGGTTCAAAATCCATGAATGATGTGTTGACGAGCTGAAAGGTCTAACAAAGTGCTTTCTATGATATAAATGACTTTGAAGAAGGTTGCACCGAGTCATATTGGTCAAACTGAGTGAAGTTTGGCGAATGTCCCGAGGCCTTCTCCAGGGTTGAAGGCAAATTGTATTGATTAAACAGTCCCGGTAAATGCTCACAGCTTTGAGGTTTTGACTTAAATCTTCCACGACAGTGCATTTCCTAGAATCAGATGCTTGTTTGGCTTTTGCAGCAGCAGACACCTGAGGGGAGTCATGATGATGGCTGGACAAAATGGCTTTGGAGAGGAGGTTTCGAAATAAAGTCTGTCTCAGCTCCTGATCGTAACAGTCCAAGCTAAATAAAGGCAGCTGCGTTGAACAGGATAAAGTCTCTGTGGAAAACGATGACCCCTCCTTATATCCATGGATCACTTCATATCTCATTTCCTTCACTGCTCTTGTACCCTGCCATCCAGCACCAGTGTGCTTAGAGCAAGCAGCAACGTGGGATTCTCTCAGTAACAACAATGGCCTTAAGGGACAAGACCAAGTCAGGATCTGAGGGCCCCTAAACATCCTATAAAAAGAAATAGAAACATACAAAGACAGTCTCAAATGTAGCAGTTAATGAGGCTCGTTGTGCTCATTAGACATTTACACCAGCATGTGATTGCATGTTAAGTTCAGTGAATCTCACACCTGACAACCTGCAGACAGAGGAGGAGTGATTACGTATTGGTGAGTAGACGGGGTCACTCAAAACCTGGCTGATCTGAGCTCAGAGGCTTACCCACATTTAACAACACTCTGACCTTCAACCGTTTCTCAATGCTCTTAAACAGATCCAGACAACTTTTTTCATCTTAACTTCGTTCTCCAAACCTACAAAAGTTTAGCTCTTAGTCCCAAGTTAGCTATAGTTTATCTAGAAGTTCCATCGCTGTCAAACTTTGGCTGTTAGCTAGAGCTGATAGTTAGCTAGCTTAACCACGTTATAAAAAATGACATTAAAGTATCAGGTTTGCGGCTTCTCCACTACCAACTAAAACTGTCGAATGCTTGTTTTGTAGTCAAGATATTCCTCGGCTCGAAAATCAGCTGTCGGCGTATACAAAGGCTAACAAACTAGCCTGCTAACACATTAGCATAAAACTGGGCAAAAGGCAAAAACAAAGATGGGGCTAATGTATCCCGACGCTAAAATTTAAATGTAGTCAGTGGTAGGCACTCGATATAACCTACATGAATTTAAAAAAAAAACACAATTATTTAAAAAAATGTAATGTACTGTGAAAGTGGAAAAGACTCACCTTAAAAGTTTAGCAAACAGCAGCTGGCTTGTCGCCCAGCTAGCCGGCTGCCACTAGTCAAGATGGCGCAGAGTAGCTTCATGCGCGTCAAGATTGCCCTCACTGCGCTGCGATGACGTTAAACTCATTTTACAACTGTTAAAGTTAGGCCCATGAATGAATGTATCTATGTTTAGGCCTGGCTTGTATTTACTGAATAGAGGGTGTGGGTGAGACAGAATATTCACATTATTTAATGATGAAGTCATTACCCCCCCCCCCCCCACCACCAGCACACACACACACACACACACACACACA
>JBBPCS010004718.1:0-11080 GCA_037974645.1 Hollardia meadi | reverse complement strand
AGCATTACAGTTGTATTGCGTGCATGATGTACACTTATTTACGTTTAATTCCTAATTTCCCATTGACCTCACACGGGCCGGTCAGGGACGGCCAAAGGGCCAGATGTGGCCCGGGGGCCGTACAATACCCGGGTCTGCTGTATATCGATCATATAGCCTACATTCAGTATCAACTATTATTAGAACTAGAATCTCTAAAGGCAATCCCACTTTCGCTTGTTTTGTTGACTTTCAAAAGGTGTTTGACTGGATTAACAGAGATTTGCTTGCCTTTAAATTTATGGAAGTGGGGGTGAATGGTAGGCCTAGATTCTATAAAGGAATTCAGACCCTGTATAGTTGTCCAGTTGCCTGTGTTGAGATCAATGATATGTTTACAGACTGCTTTGACACACCTTTTGGAGTAAAACAAGGTGATATACTTTCTGCAACCCTTTTTGCATTATTTGTGAATGACTTGGGTGTGTCATTCTAACAGATCTTTAAGTTGGTTTGTTATTCAAATTGATATCAGCTGCACACATTTTCACCTCTGTACCTCCTATTCAAGCTGATCACCTGAAAAGAGTTGGAATGTGTACAGATAATAATCAGAATCAGCTTTATTGGCCATGTATGTACACATACAAGGAATTTGACTCTGGTTTTTCGTTGCTCTCAATGTACTTACACAAAATAGATATAGGTTACACAAGCTATAAACAAGGACAACAAGGATGGACATAGGTAACCTAAGCATTTAACTACCACTAACTACTAGATAGATAGATAGATAGATAGATAGATAGATAGATAGATAGATAGATAGATAGATAGATAGATAGATAGATAGATGAAAAAAAATTATGGGTAGGACTTGAATTCACTATCTGTTAATTCAAAGCTACATGCTAACCGCAAGACTACATCTAAACCACAGTGACACACAGTCAGTCAGTGCATTTAAACATGTCAGTTGAATATATTTCTCCTGAGATCATTTTTATTTTTAATTAAAAAAAAGTAAAAAAAAGTAATTAGATTGTTATAAGCCAAAACATCCAGAAGATACAAACTATAATATTGATTTTATTGCAGAAGACACAGCTTGCATGAAATGTAGAATCCATTTTACATTCAACTTATTTTTGTAAGGTAAAGTGAGTGCTCTTTTGTACTGCCAGGACCTGAGACCAGAGGCGGGATCTACACACAAGGATAACCATCAGAGGGCTGGGCTTAGCCCAGGCGTTTTTGCACCACCCAGGCGTTTCTACACCACCAGGCGATTTTTACACCTGGCGGCGCTTTGTCGCCGCATAAGCACCGTCAAAGCGGCGGCAAAACAGTGCAGAAGCGGCGTGAATGCGGCTGTTTGAACCAGACCTTTTTGGCCCCCATGGCCTACCATACTTATCTTGACGCACATGGTCTACGTTACTATGGTTAAGTGTAGGCACAAAAACCATGTGGTTAGGTTTAGGAAAAGATCAGTGACGTTTGGTTGAATTTAGGCACAAAACCTCCTTGGTTAGGTTAGGTTTGGGAAATTACTGGTGAGGCTTAGTTTCAAATGGGATGCAAACTCCGGTCTCCTGGGCTATAGTCATGTGTGAACCTCCACTCAACCCTGATCTCCACCCCACCCTTACTACTTTCTCTCTTTGGAAAGTACAGCGTGCTACGTCATCTGTTCACATCATCTGATACTGACAAGGATGGCTTTACATTGCAGGTACATTAAACCCTTGTGCGTCTCTGCCTGACGCCAAAGGGTATACCTTGTGCATCTGGATGAACATCGATATTTGACTAGCCAGAGATCAGAAAGAGCTGGACAAGCCTACTCTGTCTTAAAGCCCACTAGTTCTTCTGATGATGTAAATCTTTTTTTTAAAAATGGTGCAGTATTTTTCTAAAAGAGCTGGTATCTTGTTCCTCAAAAAACACACAATCCTTGTTAGTAGAATACATTTGATATTGGTGTGGCTAAAGAGGATAAATTAATTGGTTTAAGTCTTTTCATGGAATCTTTTATCTAATAATTCTATAAAAAGTTCAAGTATTCAGTAACTGGTGGAAAAGCCTCTTCAAAAGATCATCATGGGACACTGAAAGACATTGACAAGCTGTGGTTAGGGGAAATCTAAATCCCCAGTGATTTGATAAAATCAGATTTTTAATATAATTATTCTTGATTGATCAATCAGAATGTTTTTCTTCTTTCCTTCAATAATGGCTCTTTTAAAATAGATATAAACAGTAATTCTGTCACCAAATATATTTTGTACCTTTTAATAGTTTAAAAAAATAATAATTTTGGCCCCAAAAGAATAATAATTAAATGATAATGATAAAAAATTAAAATGTCTAACCCACAGTGTTGCATTACAGGGTAAGACACCCCCATAACTAAATAATTTACTATATGCTGCTTTATATATAAATCTATTTATGCTTTCTAATTTATATTTATATGCTAATTATGACAACATTTCACACAAAGGTCTAACAGGATAAAATGATGAAGTAATAATGTTTTCTATCCAAAAGGTCAAAGGTCAACTCATAATGTTTATTCAACACATACATTATTCAACACCATAACTCAGGAGCAGAAGGGGAGATTGTTACCATATTTCACATTTTGTCAGATACTGAATTGGTGACACTAATCTTAGGTGCCCACCTTGAAACTGTGCTGATTGTATCTTCTGTGCTGTCGGGTTGAAAATGTGTGAAAATTTTAGAATTTGGAGCTTATACTGTATATTCTTAGCTTATATTTTCTCTCTCTCTCAGACCTGCCAGATATCAGCGTCAGCCACAGCAATCTCACAGTTATCGAGGGTGATCGAGTCACAGCGATCTGTAATGGCTCGGGATCCCCGTTACCTGAGGTGGACTGGCCTGTCAATGGCTTGCACTCCATCAATGCACAAGAGGTAGGATGGACACACACACACACATACATACAGGAAGCAACACATCAGCCCGACTTGTGAGTGTTGCATTTTACATGTGATACCAGCAAGCTGCTGGCAATTACCTCATAATCATTGATGTGTGTCTGTTGGCATGATTTACAGCAGAAACAAACATTGTACAACAGTGGAGTTTTTCTCAGAGCACAAGTGTTGTAGTATTTAATTAATTAGTTATTAATTAGATTAACTCATGAAGGACACAATGGCAAATTGCTTTCCATGATTCCATGATGATCTCAGAAAACACTCTGAAGATCATGTGACTTGGAGCTGAACACTACAGCTGAACATTCTCAAAGCATAAAAACATGGATGATCATGAATTCGACTTTGTAGTGAAACCGTCTTGACATCCATACAGTGCAAGCCTCTGAAAATTAAATATAATGTACATGATTAAAAAAGTGAACATTCAATATTCTATATTACTGCTATACATTGATAAATGTCTTATTTGGATACTGTCAGTATTTAAATGTTTTTATCATTCTGACATACAGTATATGACCTGTATACATGAACTGCAAAAAACACTTTCTGTCTGATTGGGCCTTAATGGTGACAATGACATTGTCACCTTTGCTAAATGGGCCTGTTAGCTATTTAGGTAAGTTCTTCCATCGTGAACATCGTGAATACCTGTTTTCTTCCTCCAGGCCAGAGTCTACGACAACAACACCATTCATTCCATCAACATAACTTTGGTCAACGTGAGCAGAGATGACAACAACTTCCTCCTAACCTGCACTGCCACTAACATAGTGGGCATGACCAACGCTTCTGTGCAGCTAACTGTTCACTGTAAGTACGTGCACACACATGCACAAATTGGTCCTCTATTGGTCGTCTGTTACATTTTCCATTTAATTGTCACTCTAGGAAAGCACTTATTAGTGTTTACAAAGTGCTAAACAGGCCATCCATCATCATTACAGCCCATATACATCTGACCGACAGAGTGAGTGAGTGTTTGTGCACTTGGTGTGTTTATATTCATGTGACCTACAAAAGGAGCTTTTTGCATGAATGTGTTGTCATATGCAAAGGCCTGACACGGCCTTTGCATATGACACAACATATTACACAACATCACACCTATAGTAGTCTTAAAGGAAAATAAATGCTTAATCTCTTTAACACACAGTTAAGTCTCATTAAAGCAAATGATAAAATGATAATTCACTGAGTTTATATCAATTTAAATGTGTTCAAATGTGAAAAATATTGTTGATCTACCTGTATTTCATCATGCCAGATGTTACTGGCTGTTAAGATCAGAATAGGTATTCTCTTTCTGCTGCAATTTTGATGTTTTTCCCTGATGTCCATGAGCCATTGCAAATCACTTTTTAACCTTAACATTACAACACATCTCTCAATACTTTCTGACTTCCCTACTCTGTCTGTACCCCTCAGCTCCAAGTCTATAGTGCTGTGAAAAAGATAACCCAAGCAAACACAAAATGCAGTTTTTAAATGATGATTTCATTTACTGAAGGAAAAAGCTATCCAACTATACCTGGCCCTATGTGAAAAAGTAATTGCCCTCTCAGTTTCTAAATACACCAATTAACTAAATTTAATTGATAATTGTGTTCAATTTCACTTGCCACACCCAGGTATGATTACTGCCAGACCTGTTCAATCTAAACATCTCTTGAATAGAACCTGTCTGGCAATGTGAAGTAGGCTAAAAGGTCTCAAAAAGCAGCACATCTAAAGCCACGATCTAAAGAAAGACAAGAACAAATGCAAAACAAAGTCATTGAAATCTATCAGCCTGGAAAGGGTTACAAAGCCATTTCTAAGGCTCTGGGACTTCAGCGAACCACAGTAAGAGCCATTATCTACAAATGGAGAAAACTTGGAACAGTGGTGAACCTTCCCAGGAGTGGCCGGCCAACCAAAATTCCTCCAAGAGCACTTCAACGACTCATCCAGGAGGTCACAAAAGAACCCAGACGAACATCTAAAGAACTGCAGGCATCACTTGCCTCAGTTAAGGTCAATGTTCATGATTCCACTATAAGAAAGAGACAAAAATGGCATCCATGGGAGAGTTGCAAGGCGCAAACCAGTGCTGACCAAAAAGAACACAAAGGCTCCTCTCACATTTGCCAAAAAACATCTTGATGACTAACACAGCATTCCACAATAAGAATATCATACCAACAGTCAAACACAGTGGTGGTAGTGTGATGTCTGGGGCTGCTTTCCTGCTTCAGGACCTGGACGACTTATCATAATTGATGGAACCATGAATTCTGCTCTCATGACCTAAAGCTGAAGCACAGTTGGATTATGCAGCAGGACAATGATCCGAAGCACACAAGCAAGTCCACCTCTGAATGGCTCAAAAGAAATAAAATTAAGGTTTTGGAGTGGCCTAGTCAAAGTCCTGAGTTGAATCCGATTGAGGGTGCTGTGGCAAGACCTTAAACGGAAGTTCATGCTCAAAAACCCTCCAGTGTGGCTGAATTAAAACAATTCTGCAAAGAAGAGTGGGCCAAAATTCCTTCACAGCAATGTAAAAGATTCATAGCAAGTTATCGCAAACGTTTAATTGCAGTTATTGCCGCCAAGGGTGGCCCAACCAGTTATTAGGTTTAGGGGGGCAATTACTTTTTCACATGGGTGATATAGGTTTTGAATAAATCTTCACTTTCAATAAATGGAATGATAATTTAAAAACTGTATTTTGTGTTTACTTATGTTGTTTTTATCTGATATTAGAATTAGTTGGATGATCTGAAACATTTAAATGTGACAAATACGCAAAAAATAGAAGAAATTGGGAGGGGCAAATACATTATCACAGCACTGAAAATGTAGAAAGTAAAAAAATAAAAGGTTTTACTCTGCAGTGATTTTGTTTTCATAGCTTTCTAAAATTATTGACACATCTTGTTGTACTGATGGCAGATAAAACTCACTGATCCAGTCAAACAGCTACAGTATCAGCGCTCTTAGTTCCTCCAGCAGCAGCTTTCACATCTGCCAACATTTCTTGTGGTCTATTTTGGATTTTATTCATGTAGAAAAAAAACATGATTCATACACACAATTCAGAGTGATGCACTTTGTCTATAACAGAAATTGCTAATTAATTCCAATACAAGAGTACATCACAGTTGCAGTGGAATTATCAAGCCATCACAAATGATGCTATGATTATTTGACAATACGCTGGCAGAGACTTTCTAAATAGACAATAATTTGTGTGGCAATATATCTGATTATGAGGTAACATATGGCCTGAGCCAACTGAGATAACTCCAACAGAATATGAAATAATATTCAGGCTTATATTATACTATATACAGGATCACATAAATGTGCAACATGTTGATGACCAGTGGACATGTTTAGTTGTATATGGCAAAGAGCTATTTAACTTACTGATGTACTTGGTTTTGAAGTGCGTCTAGTGTGCACAGATTAAAATGTTTTGGAAAAATATGGCATTCCTGTCCTACTCCACTGCAACCCCATGCATGATAATTTAAAACACTCATAGATACACAGTCTATTTTCAATGCAAGCTCCAGCCACGCACCATGCATATGTCTCAGTACACCCAGAGGCTTGGATTTAAAAATACTGAGCCCCTGAGGACACTATTTTAAGTTGCTCTGTATTGAAACTTAATTTCAGCAATATAAACTTGAATGGTGCTCACTTAACTTCAACAGCGTTTGTAAGCTCTTTACATTTGATTGTTGAACCTTCGCCTCATGAAGCACTGATGACCGTTTGAAGCCTGGATGTTAAGAAGGTTAGATGAGTCAGACTATTCATCATGCTTTATTCATGCATCTCTTGCATCAAGACACAGTTGGATTTTTGTATTCATGAGAGGTGTAGTAGGGTATTTCTGGGGTACTATGGGCACTATGCTAATGATATATTTGCAAAATATTTTGCTAAAGGACATGAACAACATTGCTTGGAAGAGAACTACAAAAAGAATCAACTGGTGGTGCAGTGTTTAGGGTCTTGTCTATTTTTTCCGCACCACGTGCACGTGGTTCTCAACAAAATGAACATGAAAATGGTCTGTGGATAGTCATATCGACATCATACCAGCATGTCACTGTAGTTTCAGTGTCTATGCGGAATATGCAACAGAAGTGGAAAAGTCATCAGGTTAAGGGCAATATTTTTTATGTGCATTCTCTCAAGGAAAAGGGTCAAAGAAAATCACACCATCATCATTGATCATCATCAAAGGGAACCTCAATGTGGAAAGATAGGGCTGGTTGTAGCAGCGCCGCAGCAGCAGCAGTGTGGACACACACACATGCATGAAGCCACAGCAGTTCAGCGACACAGCCGTCATGCTCTGCACACACACCCTCCTCAACAACTGTATTTCCAGGTGTTGAGGAGTCAAACTGCACATGTGAAAAAAAGCCTTTTGTGTCTCTAGAGGGAACTGTGTGAAGTCTGATAAATGTCCTTAAAGGGGGCATATTTTGAAAAACTCACTTTTTCAGTGTTTTTGCACATACGTTTGGGTACCTGGAGTCTCTACCAACCCACAAACGGTGAAATAAGACAAACCAGTCCGTTTTTTGTGGGCTGCCTGAGTCAGAAAACATGGGATCTGTAGGCCAAGTATCTGTAACAGCTGAGCAAAGTGTGCATGATATTTATTCAACAGTCTGTGGTGACACCCATTCATAGTATGATCATAATTAAGTAATGAGAAATTACTGTGTTTTTTGTATATAGATTTTTTTAATTTATTTTATTTTAATTCGTTATCAAACTTCGTGACTTTCAAAAGTTTCAAAGGTATTGTGGTATTTGCTTTAGAAATCTTTCTGACAATAAAAATAAAGTTTATATAAAATGTTTTGTGTGCTTTCAGTGTTTGATATCTAACATGTTAGCAAGTGACAAACTTGGAGGATGGACACTAAGCAATATAACATAGAGGGAACTGTAATTCATTGTAATGTATTCCTGTCATATTTCTATTACAATAATAACTGACATTTGTATGCATAAAACTTCTTCATTCCCCTTAGACGTAAAGGTCCATAGAGCGGACTGCTCTATAGCTGTTAAATGCATTCTGTAGTGAGTACACAGTCAAGGTTCAAGTCGGGTTCAAGGCCAGGATGATCCACCATGCATGCTGGTTGGTTCTGAAGCTGCTGTAGTCTTCTTGTAACCTATTAAATATGAAATGGTAAGTGAACTAGGGTGACAGAAAAGATAATGACTGAATAATTACAATTTAATTCACCAAGCATTGATAGTACCTGTGGTATCTTCCTGCAGCAGACATTCTCCGGCTCTGTAGGCATTGTTGCACGATTCCTATAAATACGCCTATCCCAAGAAAGATTAAAAAGTGTTTTGAATGATTTGTTACCAATAAGGACTAAGGTCACCAAATTCAGTGATTTAATAACGTTATTAATGTTAATAAGTATATAATGTTTTAACGTAGTGATCACTGGTAAACAGTTTATGTACACTACTACGTTATGACGTGTTGGTAGATAATCATACACCCCCTGCTCCCACTGAAAGGTACTGTAAACGAGAAAACATTACTGGCTGTTAACTACAATGTTTGAGCCGACATGCAAACATAGAAAAACAAATGTCAAAGTGACATAAAGTTAATAACTCTGTGTCTGAAAAATCACGATCCATGGAGTGCTGTTGGCATGAGCGGGTTTACTTTGTCTGAAACAATGTTTGGGTGGGTTTTATGGGTCAAATAACATCCACAAGAATACCAGGACCCAGTTTTTTCCACTAGAACATTGTACTGTAGCCATGATCAATGTCATTCACTTCATCTGTCTGTGGTTTTAATGTTGTGGCTGATTGGGTATGAGTGGTGTTTGGAAGTATTTCAACAAAATAAAGTGTGCAGTGCAAGCTATGAAACTTGCATATCATAGAATAACTAGTTTGATGTTTAATCATTTGTAAATTAAGCACAAGGAGATACCGGTAACAGGTAATCTCGCATCACCTCATTTGCATGTCTATTCTTTCTGTTCAACCCTGGTGTTTCTGCACAAGTGATAAACCTTAGACTACAATAGTATTAGTAGTATTATACTATTTGTAGAATTGTATTCCAGTGGTGGCTGTGTAGGATTTTTTCCGACTCGTGCGATCCATTTCAAATAACTCCAGGTCACTGTCAAGTCCAAAAGGCTAAATTTATTGACAAAAGATAGATCATTTCCAACATTCACTACAAAATAATCAGCTTTTATCCATATTTGTTGGCGTTTAGCCATTCCAAAATAATCTGGCAGCAATCTAACAGCACCATAAATTATATTTGTATAACCACAATACTTTTTGTTTAACAAAAGACTAAACAGCAAAACAAACAAACCAAAAACACAGAATGCCAGCTCAGATCCATATGAATAACACCAAAGGTTACAATAATAATGTGCGTTACGAGCAATCAAGAAAATCCCTGCAGCATGATATTAGAGACACCAGGCTCTACATAGTTCAAATAGGGTTCCCAAACTTTATAGAATTGGTCTGTTTTTGAATGTAATATACATGTAAGGTACTCTAATGGTACTAGATCAAGCAACACCCTCTGCCAGCCTTTAACAGTTGGTACTTTTTCATTAAAAAATATTCTTCCTTGCAGCATAAGTAAGAATACAGTAGAGCCTCTTATTGTGTTTTGATGTTACATGTCAGCTTGGGAGGCCCAATATGAGAGCCACAGGGTCCATCTCCAGTTCTAAACCCAATATTTTTTTCAGACAACAAATTGGACCAGTACATTTGTAGTTTCCAGCATGACCAAAGACAATGAGTTTGCATTTAAGGCACATGGGTGAAAGAGTAGGATTGAAATGATGTCTACGGTTGGGGGATATGTGCATTCTGTGTAGAATCTTTAACTGTATTGCTTTGGTACGATTGCAGACTGAAATTGATTTAGCATGTCTCCAGATATCCTTCCACTCTTCATCATCAATTGTGACATTTAGCTCCTTCTCCCATGTGCCAAAAGCCCCTGTAAAGTAACAGGGGGTGCATAGCTCCATAGAATAGACTGACAGATATCTTTCCATATAACCACAATACTTAATATACTAAAACAACTTTACTTTGATCTTGAGAAGCTGCAGCACTTTACTCACAAACTGTAACCTCCACCTATACAAACATTTACTGCTACTGACAACTTGCTGCTTACTCTTTTCCTCCTGCTGCGCTCCCTTCAGTGTCACTGTCCTCATCACATTAATAGTCAGATTTTCAATCCTGTTTATGCCTGCAAACCTCAGTAATACCTGCAGTTGGCTGTTAACAGTATAGACATAACATATTGTTTACTGATCTCAGTCTCTGCTTGGGTGTGTTTACATTCGATTTTCTTTACTTTTCTTTTTTTGCGAGTACTACTCTTTAATAATTTAATGTCAATATTCAAATATAGAAATTACCTAAAATGCTAATTCCTTGTATTACATTCATTTGCCACAGTTAATCAAACCTTTCCATAGCATGACCCTCAGCACAAACTTCATTTTGCCCCCTATGTTGTGTGGTGGGTTGAAAGTTTTAGAGGCTAATGCATATAAAATCTTCACAGCATAAGCAAATGGCCAGTCTGTGCTTTTGTCGGTGCAAATTTAGGTGGAGATGTATTTGTGCAACAACTTGAGCAGAAAGAGTGTGTTATTTATGAATGCACAGAGACAAAAATGTGACGGGTCTAACAGAAAGTAAGTTTTAAAAGCAGTCAGAGTACATCAGACAGTGGCATGGTTGGTGTGCGAGCTAGCTGCAAAAACAAAAAATTGTCACATTTTGTCAAATTTATGTGAATAACGTGGTATGAAACTTTGTGTCCATCAGATCTCACCTTAAACCTTACTGAAATATTGTCACTATTTTAGCAGATTCGACGAATGTGTTAATGAACAGTTGCCTGATTTACTAGGGATGGGCATGAATGCTGAAGTACTCAAGTATTTGTTTTGGATTTTGGTTTTCACTCAACGAATCACTATTTGAGTACTTGCATTTTTAAAAATTAAATCAACATATATATATATATATATATATATATATATATATATATATATATATATATATATTAA
>JBBPCS010004717.1:0-11082 GCA_037974645.1 Hollardia meadi | reverse complement strand
GCAACCAGTTATATCAGAGGACATGCAATCAGCCCTTTTCAGACAGCTATGTTTTCTACGGGCACTGCACTAGTAGTACTTAAAGCAAAAAGAAATGTATTGGAACCAGAGACCAAACCATGCTTTGATCCTACTTCGATCTCCACAAGTTTACAGTCCGCGCCATCTTGGGTTGCGCGGGACACAGAGGGATTCCGTATCCTTTCCACCCGTTCACAAAACCATATAAATGCACAAACTACCCCCAGAAATCCAATCTAACGTTTAATTAAAATGTTGACGTGACAGGTGCTTCTGTTCAGTGCAGCTTCGCTGAGCAGAATGATGAAGCAACGAGAGTCCAGTCGCGAAGAGATGGGAGAAGCATAGCGCCACACTGCCTCCTGTTAGCAACACTGGAATGCTTAAAGTCGAGCTGAAATGAAAAATGTCTTTGTAACCCTTTTAGATCACATCTCTGGTCGTATTGTGCACCAATTTAACAATGTATGCCAAAAAAATAAAAAAAATCTAATTTCTTCATATTTTTTTATATCAAAATCGATAAAAATCCAATCCAGTTTTCTTACTGTAAAACAAAAACGTAATGCGTGCTTATGTAAGCTAGTACCAACTGATTTCAACCAATTATATCATGACATCCACCTGTCAATCAGTCTTCAACTTTTAGCGGCACAGAGCTAAGATTCAGTGGTTAGCTAGCTAGCAACAGTATGGTACGTCAGTGGTTGCAACGTTCCAATCAAATTCCTCCAAACGTTATGTCCTGCCTTCCTGTCCTGTTTCACTAGGAAATACGTCACTGTACGGAAGTTAGATACTCTCGAAATGCTGTTTCAGCTCGACTTTAAAGTGTATTGCAAAGAAGCCTTGAAATCTTATCAAGAGGCAATAATTAACCACTAGGGCTCATAATAGAATATTCCTGACAAAAATAACATCCCCAGAAATTAAAACAAACAAAATTACATAAAATGTGATCATTTTGTGTGCGTCACACATGGTAGCATATTAGCAATAGTCCACCAACTAATTCTGCAGGAAGCCTATTCACTACATGTACAAGCTTCCAGCACCACCTCTTTCATGAGGAACGTGTGAATTAACTTTGCAGACACACACAAACACACATGTACTGTGATGAAAATATAAGTTTGTAATTATTTGTTTCCCAGGGTGCTCAGGGTTTATTGTGTAGTTCCCATGCTACGTGTGTGAGGATGCACACCCTTACAGTACATGTTCACATTCATGAAGGGAAAAAGGTATAGCCAGCAGCACTGATAATATCATCCAAGTCTGAAATCAGAATGATAACTGAGGAAGGAGATGACGGAAAGAGAGTCTGCTGGGTTTCTTTTTTTTCATTCAAATGTTTTATGAATGTGAACTTTAGGAGTGTTTTCATTAGCATCCCACCAAGGACACAAGCACGACAGCTTCTGTAGCCTCTTCACACTGTTTAACTGCTCCCCTCCACCCCTCATCGCCCGTATCACTCCATCTCCCTCGCCACTCCATGCCTGTCTCCCCTGCTTAAGTTCAAGCTTTACTTAAGTCAAAGGGGGGAAATTTATTTCACAGCATTTAAACACACTTCGCACCAGCAGAACATTGGCATTATGACCACCCCCTTCCACTTCATCTTTAGGGGGTTCGTTGTCCAATCATGCTTACACGATCCACTTCCTGTAAATAAGAATTTCCTCGTAATTGGTCTGCCTGGTTAAATACAGGTCAATTAAAGCCCCCCCAAGCCCACCTTCCCCCTCCCTTCCTCTGACTCTTGTTTATACTTCCACGCCGCTCTCGCTTGTCAAGCCAATTCGCGCTGAGTAACATTTCAAAGAGGCATCAGCCTAATTGCTTGCTAATGAGTAGACAGTTGTGGGAGTGTGCGCACACGTACACAGACAAACACACACACACACACACACACCGTGCTGCTGTAAGTGGAATATATTTGCGAGTCCTCGTTCAAACCCAGCAGGAAATGTAGGTGAGCGGAGATGGTATCATGCAGGAGTGAACTGGTGCCCTCCTTGATGAGGTGCACGGTCTCCACCAGAAATAGACATTAGCAGTTCAGATAATTGGCTATCAGAGTGGGCCTCTCATGGCTGTTGTGGTGTTTGTATATAAGTATATATGGATTTGTGTGCAGTGGGTGGGGTCATACCGAGGACAGAGGGAGGGTTAATCTTCTGCATTTTGAAGAACATGAAAGATTTCTCTCACACGTGGCAGGAATCTGTAATCTACCACTAAGATTACAAATTCTTACCCCGTCCACATTTTTCCACTGTTCCTCCTACCCATCATGGATTCCCTTTTTTGCCCGTTGTGCTGCTGCCGTGCGTTGCACTTCAAAGTTGAGCGTTCTTCAGCTGTAATGGCTTCTCCTTGTTCTTTGAAACATCTGAAATAATGAAAAGTTTAAAGGCAGCGCAAAATATATTTTTCTGCATTTTTCCCCCCACGCTTCCTTCCCTATGAAATGAGGTGAAGTCCCACGAGGCATTTTGGGGAGATGAGAGTGTAAGTTATGTCACTTTAGTCGACAAGTCTCAACACACACGCACAGATACACTGAGATACAAGAAATGAATAAATGATACTTGAAATGTGGTCACCCTCATTTTCAGACTTATCTTCTGCTCTCTCTGTCTCTCTCCGTTGTTACAGTGGTGTTACCTCAGACTTGTTCGCAGCCTCCTACCCCGGAACCTCTTTTTTCATTATTTAGAGCTCAAGCTTAAATTAAACATTTTCAAGGAGAAACCTATGTAGCGGTCTGCACCTCTTAAAAAATAGTAATTGATAACAAATGTTTGCATTTTCATCTATTTAAGAAACGATAAACAGGCCTTCAGCATTTAAAAGACCTTGAAATACATCAAAGAGCAAATTTTAGAACACAACCACTACAATTGCCAGGGATAGTAGACTGTAACAACGTTCAGGAATTTGCTTTCTTCTCTCATCTTCTTGAAGATTTTTTGGCCACTTCGGGGCAGCATAGCAAACTGTTAACACAAATCTGACATATTCTCAACTTTTTACTTCATCTTCAACTGTTAGCAAACAGTTACCTCTTCATTATACACATCCTGTAGACACGGAGGACATTAGCATACAGGTTGTGTTTTTGTTCACCTGGGGCAGAAACTTCCTATCCTTAAGTTAAGATAGGAGGAATACAAAATAGGATCTTTAATATTACAGAAGCAAATCCTAACAAACTTCAGGAATCCTATCTTATCTGGCCTCATTCTATCTTATCTTAGGTTAGGAACTCCTAAATAGTCAATCCAACATCGCTTATCGACTTAAATGTCTGTTGGCAACCGACGCTACTGATCTCATCTCACCTCATTGAAACAAACTGAAAAACATTTAAACATGGCCCAAAAACCGGGAGAGCCCCGTGTTGCCGAGTTGGCCTTTCTAAAGCTGGTCGCAGTCGCTAACTGGCTGACTGCAGGAACACGGCCCAGGACTGCCTGTATCGCCTAACGAGCGTTTGGTCATCGAAGCGAAACACATTGTCAGGGTCTGCCAGAAACAAGTCAGCTAACATTACCTGGAGGAAAAGTAAAAGTCAGGACAGCTGAACAGTCATCCTAAAGTTAGGAGGGCTTATTTAAGATTTTGGGAAGGTAGAATGCTTGTGTAATACACATTTCCTATTCCTATATTTCCTATATCAAGTTAAGATAGGAACATTGACTTTGGAAATGTTCATCTGTAATGACTTTTTTCCTACATCAGGTCCTAGTTACCATGGTTACCAAACAGTTAAGATGGGATCTGCAAGTTTGGAAGTTTCTGTAGCTTAATACGGCCCCTGATGATGAATTCCTTTTGGTTTGGTCTCCACTAGCTCCTGAGGAAAATGTCTGGATCTTTCAGCTGCTAAATGCCCCACTATGTTCACCAGCTAGTTGCTAACTTTGTCTTTCTACTGTTTGATGCAGGGCAGGTAGCAGACAGTCATTTAAGAGCATTTTCACAGAAAATAGTTTCTGTAATAAAATAATAACACCAAACCAGGCAACCTCAATGTAACCTCAATACAATGGCAAGACTTGGGAAGTTGGGCATAGCCTCTTCACCTGACTGTTGACTGTCACACTATGCTGTGTTCACATTACTGGTGACACAGCATCAGGCTACAAGTCTTTTTCAATGGAAGCCGGCGACATGAAGCCAGAAACTTTTCCCCCCCACGCTTGTCACTGCATGACGGGCGTGACACGCTAAAAAGCAAAGTTGAGCTGGCCTCAACTTTTTTTAGTGCTTCAATGACACGGTCAACCAATCATTTGTTTTTGTTTTGCCACTTGAGCTCACGTCTCCCCTCAATTCCTGTTCCGTGTAAACAATGGAAGAAAAACGTATTCTTGCTGTTAGCCAGTTCCCCCGATAACCGACGTCCTCTGGCCCACTTCCAACACATGTAAACAATAGCTAGCTCCACAAGTGCTCTCACCATCTCCACACACATGATGACGTCAACGAGCACTTCAGTAGTGACTCTGCAACAATGTAGCTGACCACGTCTGGCCGTTTTGTAGCTATGTTGCCGGTAGTGTGAACACTGCTTTACCTGCCAAGAAATAGCTGCAGAATTTCTTTTTAAACCACAAACTGATGTTTTTACATTTCTGTTCCTGTACAGGTTAAACAAAAGAGTCAATCACGCTGCTTCAGACGTGTTTTTACTCCATCCTCCCAGTCTGTATGCTAAGCTAGGCTAAACATGTCCTGCCTTATCTCCCTTGGTAACAGGGCCTGCATATTCCACTTGCTACATCGAGTAGAGTTGGTTTGTGGCTCATGGACACTACAGTGAGCTGGGCCTGAGTTGACCAGGGGGGTCTACTGTAGTACTCATCAGAACATATTGACTGTTCCTACCCAGACAGTAAATGGCAGCACAGATGTATAGTCTACTCATAGAACAGAACTACTCATACAACAACAAACGCAAACAGTTGAGACTGTGCGGCCTTGCAGGCTCCTTATTTACCCAATTTGTGCTACTTATTACAGCTGTGATTCCAGCCTACCTGGGAGAGAACAAACCATCACAGATTACCTGTTAGGGCAGAAATATACTTGCTTTTAAATACGCATTCACGTGTGCATGATGGCTGCCTTGCGTGTCCTGCATACGTTTCGTGTGTCGGTTGTGCACGTCCTCAGAAATTAATGCTACTCGCTAATGGCAAGATCGTTCGCAAGATCACGGCATCTTGTGAACGATCTTGCCGTTTTCTGCCGTGATCTTAGCATTAACCATATACTGAGCTTCCCAAGTGTCACCATATTTATTGTTTACTTCATGCATACTGTCTGAGTTCTGTGGTGTGCCCTCTACTGGAATCCTCCAGTGACGCGTAGTAAATAGGCAAGTATGTCAACAATTACGTTCACGACGCAGCTGGTTGTCTACCCGAACGCGTGGTTGAAAAGCAAGTATATTTCCGGCCTTACAGTTACCTGTTTAAAACTGGAATCCGTGACTGGCAACCGTATAGACTGTTTTTAGTGTTAGATAATCTAAAAACGTTCTTATAATACTCGCCAACTATAATCACTAGACAAAAATTAGATCCACTTAATTCTGTGCTTGAGTCGAAGGCAACTGGACTTCCTTTGATTCTTTACATTTCACCTCTCATCTGAAAGGCTTCTTCAGTTCTAAACAACTGATGGGGAGTCTCAGTCATTTAACCTCGAGTAGGGTCGTTAGCACCTTGAGGGTGGTCATGTGTGAGTCATTGACCCACCCAGACATCATCATGTGTCACGTCGGATCACATGAGTCAAGGTGTGAATGGGGGTTAAGCCGCCTGGGAAAGGATCTCAAAACTGCATTGTACGTGGCTGATAAGTGGTGTCGTAGGCCACCAACTCTGTTTAATGATGGTCATTCCAGTTTGACATAGATGGCTTCCTTCACTCCTCTCTCAAACCATCTGTCTTCTCCGTCCAGAATGTGTAGATTGCTGTCCTCAAATGAGTGTCCCCTCTCCTTTAGATGCAGGTGGACCGCTGAGTCTTGACCTGAGGAGCTGGCTCTCCTGTGTTGTGCCATGCGCTTGTGGAGTGGTTGTTTGGTCTCCCCTATGTATAGGTCCGTGCACCCCTCGCAGCATTGGACTGCATATACAACATTGCTCAGCTTGTGTTTGGGTGTTTTGTCCTTGGGATGAACCTTTTTTTGTCTAAGAGTTTTGCTGGGTCTGTTATGGTCTCCCATTAACTGGGATGTTGCGTTTTGAGAAAATCTTTCTCAAGTTTGAAGTTTCTCTGACACTCCAGCCACATATGGAGCGACAATGTTGTTGCACCTGTTGTTCTTTGCCTCTCTGTTAGATGTTGTGGTGCTTTTTCTTGGTCCTTTCACTGACACTGAACATATCAACTCAGTGGACAGCAACATCAAGTTCACAAGGGAGGACACCAAGGAAAATAAGCTGCCATTCTTGGACTGTGCTGTGCACATTGAGGAGGACGGAAGCCTCAACATTGAAGTTTACCAGAAGCCCACACACACACAGACCAATATCTACTCTTCGACTCCCACCACCCAGTGGAACACAAGCTCGGGGTTAACAGAACATTACACCACCGTGCTGAGAACGTTCCCTCCAAGGCAGAGGGAAATGAAAATGAGCACACACATATTAAGGAAGCACTTCAAACCTGCGGCTATCCCAACTGGGCCTTCATTAAGTCAGCGACTCACATGTGACCACCCTCAAGGTGCTAACAACACTACCAGAGCTTAAATGCCTGAGACTCCCCATCAGTTGTTTAGAACTGAAGAAGCCTTTTCCGATGAGAGGTGATACGTCTTCAGGAACCAAAGGAAGTCCAGTTGCCTTCGACTCAAGCACTTAAGGTTACCATGACCTGGATGATCTTCACAGATAGATCCACTTAACTGTTAAAACAGGTTCAATAGTTTAAACACATTACAGTGAATTTAATAGTTGAAGTTAAGCCCGTGTGTGAGTGGAAATCATATTTGTTCCCTAACTGTATGTTTTAAATACTCCCAGTACACACACACACACACACACACACACACACACACAGTACATTCTGCCTGTCTGAGCTCTCTCCCTCTCCCACAGCTCTCAGCTAGTGAACACCTGCTTCTGTCCCTGATTCACACACACACACACAAATCCTGTATGTGAGGAGAGGTAGAATCTCAGAGGCACGTTTTCAAACAGCTAAATCAAAATTGTGGGCTCCTTGCTCGCACTCAGCATTAAACATATGGCATCAAAAATGCACAGGTGAGTTAAAAACCACAGAGGGTTTCAAAGGGGGCAACATGAGAGTATGTAGTAAATACAGTGCAGATACAGTGCATGGTTTTCAGTATGAGGAAATTACACAAACCACTGTGGCGTTTCAGAAACATTCATACATTCATAGGCAACAAAGTGTGTTTTCTCTCCAATTATTTAGAGACATTTTGATCCTGTTTTTCTTGTGCGGTTACTAAATATTAATTCAGCTTTAGACATGCCACCTTTGATATTCTGTATAAGCCTAAATATTTTTTTTTATATACTTCATCGTTCCCATTGAGCCTGTGTTTTTGACGTTTGCAGCCAGCTTATGAGAGGCTGAGATAAAGTCAAACTGACTGTCCACAAGAACAAACAGCGAGATCAGATCAATATATGATTTATAAGCAGCCGGAGTTGTGCGCCGCCCCCTGTGGAGCGCACAGCGCTGCCAGTCAAGTCCAGATTGCGTCTTAATAGGAATAAGTTAATATTTGATGCTGATGTTAAAAGCTTTGGTGAAATGGTGGCTGTTAGAGTCAGCAGTTAAAGTAGTATAGTTGCGAGTGCTGATTTAAGCATTTTACAGCTTATCACACAAGTTGAGAACACTCAAATATTGAAATATAGTCAGTAATAGCGATAAATATAGTGATTGCTGGAGAAAAACTCTCTTAAAGTCTTCTCTGGTCCAAACTTTTGTCCAAAATGCATAAATTATTATTATTACTAATATTATTATTATTACTATTATTATTTAAACAGACCCCAGAAACACAGTACTAGACATCCTGACAATATAGAAATATAAGTTGTCAGTGTATTAGCAAGATACTGATACAATACATATCACGATACAGGGCATACCATCTAATATATTACGATATATTTCGATACTGTAAGCAAGGGGATATGTTGTTTCATAGGCCTGTGTTCTTTGTGTTTACGCTGGCGATATGTGCTTACTTCTTCCTGTGTCAGCGGACTTTGTTACAATATGTACAACACTGCTATCTAACTGTGAGGGGTTTCAACTCTGCAACACAAAATGAACCACAGCCAATACGTCTTTACATGTAAACCATGAATTAAAAATTGATAGTGTTTTTGAAAATCGGTTCAGTATCACAAAAGAAAATATTGCGATAACCGAGTGTAATGATATTTTCTTACACCCCTAATAAATTGGACCAGGCTTGACTTGCATCCCGCGTTGACTGTCAGACACTACGAGCCATGTGGAATCATATCCTACTAGGGGTGCAACGGATCACAAAACTCATGGTACGGATCGTATCACGTTTTGTTTTGTTTTTTTCCCATCAGCAAAAAAAGAATTTAATTTAAAATGTTATTTATTTAATTTTATTAAATAAGTATCGTAAAAGAAGCTCTTTTAATACATCTGCGGTCACCACTCTGTAGTCTCACTCATGTCCCGCCCACAACTCTATCTGATTGGTTACACGTCACGAGTAATAGTCTATCAACACTCAAGGCTGTGCTCGACAGGCAAAGAGACACTGGAGCTGTGAGTCAAAGGGAAAACATTCACAATCTCTTTGATGACCAGCATGCCCAGTTTCCCAGTTACAACACTGAAAATGCCCGCAGTCACAGTCAACGGGATCTCACTCAACGCAGGTGAAACTGACGGCTGTTAAATAAGTCGCTCATCACGCTTCAGAGTAAAACACAGCAGGTGACTGTCTTCTCGATCGTTTCAATGCAGCTCTGCATTGAGATATACGAAATTATTATTTCAAAAAGTAACAGCAGCCGTAAACTGTATTTGACACTATGATGGTTAAATTTTGCATTTGATCAACGGACCACACGCCGAACTGTGGGGGGACAGTTGGTTGGTTCCCCCGAACTGTAACGACGTTCGGTTAAACCCCGATGTCCTGTGGTATATCTGTAAAAAATAAATTGTTTGCGATGTGTTTTTGTAAGACACATAAGTTCACACTTCTAACATACCAACAAAATGAGGAACTTGTTAATCCTTTTTGACATATACTCAATTGAAAACAGTACAAAAACAAAATATGTCATGTTTGACTCTCATCAACTCTATTGATTTTCGTAAATATATGCTTATTTTGAATTTGATGGAAGCAACATGTTTCAAACAAGTTGGGACAAAAGACTGGGAAAGTTGTGGAATGCTCCAAAACACCTGTATGGAACATTCCACAGGTAAACAGGTTCACTGGTGAGTTGTCAGTGTATAGTGTAACAGGTGATAGTATCATGACTGGGTATGAAAGGGGCATCCTCAAAAGGCTAGGATGCAAGGATGAGGAGAGGTTCCCCACTTTGTCAAACACATGATTTTTATGAAGGATATTACTACATGGGCTCAGGAACACTTTGTGAAACTTGTCTGTAAACACAGTTTGTTTGCAAATGATTGCATTATGTTTTTAATTTCTGTTTTACAAAACATTCTGAATATATAAACAGCTCACTGAAAATGTGTTTAAAACCATTTCACCTGTTTTCCTTCAAATACAGTGCAAGGACAAACTTGCACTGTATTTCTATTAGAAGTCAACCAATAGTGGACTTTCAAATGCCAATATAATAATGATAATTTGTAACAGAAAAAAGTCGATAGGTGATTAATTATCCACCCGGCTGCCACAAAGAAATTTGACAGTTAGAAATGAACAATCTTCAACTTTATGAGAAACTGTTGAACAGAACATTAAACAAAAAAAACAACAAAAAAACTAATATATAAATCTGGAACTGAACATCCAACTTAAAGTAATTAATAAATAACTATGGAAATGATCAAACTAACCAAGTAACAAAATTTACAGTGCATGGGAGAGATTGTTATCTACTGAGCTATTATTTTCCCACAAAATCAGCAACTCCAGTTGACAAGTTTACCGGTGGATGCTGCGTAGCCATCAGCCACTATATGAGCCAAGTTCCATCAATGCCAAGAGTTTGTAAAACATCCTATCTGCGCAGATTAATTGGTCAAACTGATAAGTCAGTCTACCTCTAATTTCTGTCCTATTTCATCAGATGTCAACAGACTCAACTGACTGAGTCATCAACAACAAAACGAAATTTAGAATGTCATATTTTGTCTGTTTGTGCCCTCACAGAGGGAGAGACTGCGGAACATCGAGAGGATCTGCAACCTGCTGAGGAAGGTAAGCAGAGTGGGACGAATGGCATGTTTTTTGGTGTGGATCAGGTTCTGAACATGATCGGTAACTGCCTTGTAATTATTGATGATGGACAATATGGACTCTGATGAGAAAGTACATAAAATGAAGTGGGGGAAAAAACTGCAGCATTCAATGAGAATTCCACACAGTTTGCAGATGACACTTGACTCTCAGCTGATATCAGATACTACTGTATTTAACACGTTTTGGCTTCATGAATCTGTTATACATGCAACCCGAATTATTATATTTATACCCTCTAAATGTTGTCATCTTACCCCTGGCAGTATTTTCCACAATTCCCTCATCACTCTTTGGAAATGCAAGGTTTCTGCTTTGACAGTTATGTGAGTTCTTAGCGCTGCATATCAGTATTCTGCTGGTGTACTTTGAGTAGTTCTGTTTTTAATGAATTTTAGATTTGAACAGTGATGCTACCTTTGTCTTCTTGCCTCATGTTGAACTGGCATCAAAGAGGAGAGAGATGTGGTGAGAGGTTTTGTGCTGTGTGTGTGTGTGTGTGTGTGTGTGTGTGTGTGTGTGTGTGTGTGTGTGTGTGTGTGTGTGTGTGTGTG